>JAIUZE010022163.1:0-11301 GCA_022085475.1 Heliosperma pusillum | reverse complement strand
GTCACAGTTGGTATCAGAGCTTTGATCGCTCCCGACGCACACACGTGAACCCTAACTTAAACTACTTGACCTTGAAATAATAAATGAGAGAGTGGGTAGAAGTTAAGGACTTTATTTGGTAGTCTATTTGTTTATGCTAATTGATAGGAGTACCTTAATTTGTTTTTGTTTCTTATGAAGATGGTTAAACCTCGTGTAGAAGAGAACGTTATTCTCGGGGCTCTTACTCAATTTCTGGGCAATCATCAAGAGGCGGCTAATGTTAGTACCAACCAAGTCCCTCTTTATAGAGAAGACCATTGCCAAGGAGGCTATGCTTGGGTGGCTAGCCAAATTGCTAGGAGCAATATTACGCCTTATGGTGGTGAGCCGGACCCTACCGAGCTCTCGGAATGGTTTCGAGAGATGGAGAACCAATTTGACTATTACCGGGTCCTTGAAGAGGACAAGGTAAGGATTGCGCAGTTCTTCCTGGTAAGGGAGGCAGACTACTGGTGGTCTATTTCCAATCCCACCGCTATTCTTGAAATCAATTTCGAGTGGGAATGTTTCAAGTCTCTTGTTGAGGATCGATTTTACCCCATGAAGCTCAAGCAGCAAAGACTCAGAGAGTTCATCGATTTCAAGCAAGGTGATTTGATGACCCAAGACTTCACCACCCAATTCAACCAGCTTGCTCGCTTTGCGCCAGGGCTCATCAAGGATGATGAAGATCGAGCTTTTTATTATCGTAATAAGCTTAGTGCTTTGCTCCAAAGCAAAGTAAGGAGGAGCTCTACATCTTTCGGAGAAATGTATGACGATGCCCTTCGGGCCGAGGACTCCATGAAGGTCTTTAGTGATGGGGCGAAGATGAAGAGTCCATCTCCTTTTTCCTCTTTCAATCCAAGGTCAAATTTCCATGACAAAAGACTTTTCGCTTCCTCTTCCTCTAATGCCTATGCTAACCAGAGGCGTTTCAATGCTCCCCCTCAAGCTCAAGCTCGAAGTCGATTTTGTGACGGTTGTAGGAAACCCTTTCACCCGGGAGTAGGATGCTATGATAGGCCCCTCTCTTGCTTTTTCTGCAAGAAGCCTGGACATCTCATTCGTGAATGTCCCAATCGTCAGACTTCCGCAACCGGTGCCAAAGCGAAAGGATCCACCTTTGTGCTCAGGCGAGCCAAAGCCGTTGCTTCCCCGGAGATCGTGTCTGGTAGGTTCACATCCTTAGATCAATTTCGTTTTCCTTTTCCGCCTTCATCTTTTCCATCAGATCGTAGTTCTTGTATGATGCCTCCTAACGTTCATAGTTTCATGTTCGTCTTCCATAATCTCTTGCGAGGTAGTTTTCTCTTTAGCTAATGTAAGGAGTTAGTGATTGTGTTTTGATGATGTACTAAATATGGTACCTACCCACCCTATGGAGTTAGATTCATGTTTTATTGACTATAAGGAATTGAGGATAAATGGGTTGAACCTCTCTTGGTAATTTTAGATTTCGAATCTTGATATTGTAATATCACCTTGAGGATCGAATAGATCGAAATGGTAATTGTTGTTGTTAAGGATTATAGTAGTTGCTCTAAAGATTACTTAAGGATTTATTGTCCTTATGTGTTGGACCCAAATGGGAATAAATACTTTGTAGAATTTGGATTGGATGACACAACTTGAGGAATATTGTCATAAGCGAGAACTGTTGTATAGGGAGTTTGAAAGAACTAAATAAATTGATGAACGGTCGCATTGCTCTAGGAATGGCAAAAGTTAAGTGAAATGAGATTGTGAGACTAATCTCTTTTGAGGTTTAGTGATTCGACTTTTGAAGAGGAGAAGGTTCGTTGTTAATGATTTAGGATAGTGAGTTTTGGATTAATTTGAATCAAAAGATTTCATGATAAGTCTCTTTTACCTTGTGGTTGTTAACGATCATGTCTACCTAGATATAAATATTTTGTTGGTGGTCTCTAAGGAGAGTTTTGACGGAGCTAAAAGATTAAATTTCGTAATGAAATTTTCACGTGGGTTGTTAGTTGTGGAATCTACCGTGCCAATGGACCCTAGAAGATTCTAATTGAATTTGAATAATTGGGAGTTGTTACTCGAAGTTTCATGTTTATGAAATATTTTTGTAGGAATCTGATGATGGAAAATGTTGAGGATATATTGCACTCTCTTGAGGACTAGATTACTCGTGGAGTTAGTGATGTCGAGTTGTGATCGACATTTGAATTTTCATAAATGGAGCATAGTATTGTGGTTCATTTTTCTCCTTTCCCACAAATTGATCCTTACTCAATCCGCTACTTTCAATCCTTCCCCTTTTTAGTCCATTTTACTCGTGTGGACGTATCTCTTAGTATCACGATTTGTGATTTTGATGTTCGAGTTCGCTCTAAGTTCGTGTAATGTCTTCTTATTTTGATTCTATCCTTGAGAAAACTTTCAAATCTCCATATCGTAATCCTATTTTCATTTTTAAAATAGTCTAAAGATGGACTTTGTACCCTCTTTTTGGAGAAAATAGATTCTTTCGCTTTTATATTTGGATTTTGTGTTTAGTTGGGTGTTTAGATCTGTTATTGGAGACGTCTGGTCACTAGTCTTGCACTTACTAACACTTGTTTTGATTTTCGATTTCACTGTTTCGGCAATGATTTAATTTGTGATAGCTAGAGTTCTCGTTCACGACGGGCACTCTTGTGATTCGTAAATAAAGTTTCTCACTTATGAAAAATTTACTTAAACCGTTTTCGAGAAGAACCTCGTTTCATAAATGTTTCCCTTGTAAAAGCTTTCTTGTTAATTTTTAAAACCGATTCTTGTCTTTGATACTTTTGTTTTCTAATATCAAGTTTCGAGGGCGAAACTTTTTAAAAAATGGGGTGATTGTAACACCCGGAAATGTACCCTATTTTTCTAATATAAATATTTTACGAAATCGTTTCAGTAATTTTAAGTTATACTTTATAATTTTAAGTTCCGAGTCGAATTTTGAATTTCCGAGTTCGTATTTGGAATTTCTGCGAGATTCCATGAAAATCCCGTCTTAAGTCGAGTTTGACTTTTCTTGACTTTTGAGTCGGGTTTGACTTTCTTGACTTTGAAACCGTCTTTGACTTTTTCCTTCATAACTCACACTACTCCCTTCCTTAACCTAATATCTCATTCAACACAAAAATCAAACACACTTTTCTTCCTCTCTAAGAAATCAACTTTCCCTCTTTGAATATCGATCTTTGATTCGTCGTAACATCTTCGTTACTTGATAGAATTTACGTAAGTTTGTCTTATTCTTTTTCCCTAACCTTCCTCTATTCGTATTGATATTAAAAGTATCGTCTTTCTCGCTTTTCAAGCTTTCCGTCTTTCTCAAGATGAACATTATTCATCTTTTTGCGATCTATTTGTAGGTGGTGACCTCCAAGATCCCGACAAAGACTATTTCCTTATAGAAGAGGAGCTTGACGATTAGTGAAGTCGCTCAAAGGTAACGGTGAAGGGTTACTCGGTATCATTTACGTGTTTTACATGTTTATATGCTAGAAATCGTATTTAGAATACGATTAGGAAGATTAGAAATCATGCTATGATTAATGGATGATGTTATATGATGAATATTGATGATATATATTGATTGTTGATGATTATTAGAAGTATAATTGAGATTTGAAATGAATTGGTTATGTATTGGAAGCTCTCGGATGAAGGGGTGTTCCCAGCCGGTCGACCGGCCGCCGATCTGACCACCGGCTGAGAACACTTCAGTAACTCATTTTGGAAACTTGGTTTTTGCATGAAGAGGTACTCCAGGCCGGCCCACCGGCCACCGGTCCATCCACCGGCCTGGAACACATCAGTAAGGGAAGTTTTGATTTTGTTGTGATGTTCTGTGCCGGTCGACCGGCCGCCGGTCTACCGACCGGCCCAGACCTCTTTTCTCTGTTTTTGGTTTATGCCCTGTGTTCTGAGCCGGCCCACCGGCTGCCGGTCCCCTGCCCGGTCTGGAACACGGCTGTATATTTTTCCTTCATTTTCTAAAACTCGTAATTTATAATAGTTCGCATGATCCGTTTATCGTACAATTTTACGTAATGTCTTATAATATTCATGTTTTGGATATATGATATTTTATTCGCATGTATCACATGTTTCGTGACGGTTTTCGATATGTTCCCACTTTGAGTCGGTTTTTCACAAATGTTACGGTTGGAGCACTATTTGTCTTGTGCTTTGTACTCTCACTTCCCTTGGCTACCTTCCAGTTCGTAAGGCTGGAATGTCGGAACGGAGAGGTATCCTACTGCTTAAATGCATGTGTTAGTGGGCATACGACGACGTTGTTGGTAGTTGAACGCTATGCGTTGATCGACCCGGCCGTCAAATGTTGTGTACTTGCGAGGTGGTGTTATTTGCATGTAGCGTACCGCATGTTATGAGGCTTGAGCTAGTTTTCCGCCTCTTTCGTGAATTGATCTACCGAATTTGGGGTACTCGACGTTTTCTTTGTAAGACCGAGTCTTGGATGCGAAACGCTTTATCGCATGTCGAATCGGAACACGTTTATTCCGAGATTCTGGCCAGATTTAGACTAGGACCGTATATTTATATCGTCTTGCTACCAGAGGAAATTATCTCCATATTACGAAATGTAGCATCGTGTATGAGTTCAGGGAAATGCTTATCCCGTGGATGCCTTTTAATCATACTTGCCATGTACACGATGCTAGTGCGTTTCATTTACCGTGAGATATGTCGTCGTGTCGTCGTCTTTGAATGCGTGATTTCATGATATTATTCATGGTCATTGCATGATTGGGCACCGTCGTCTTTGAATGCGTGATTTCATGATATTATTCATGGTTATTGCATGATAGGGCACCGTCAATGTATTGGTTCGTGAATGGATGATAATATGTTGGATTTATTGTAATCATCGCATGACTTGGCATGGTTTGTTTGTCGAGTCTCAATCTTATTAAACTTATACCGCTAACGGTGAGATGCAAGCCCTAGTGAGCGTATTCGGTTGCCTAAGAGTGTCTTCCCCGAGTCCTTGTATCACTTGATGGATTCGGACTTGTGCCTCTTATGCTCTTATCATTATATATTAAATTGCCTCTTTATTCTTATCGTATTTCACATGTATATTTATATATGCATACTTCTATTTTGTATTTCCTTCTATGTACGTTTAATGTGATATGGCTAGGAGAACCCGGAGTTACTCCCCACTGATTGTGGCGTTCATGTTTTTCATGAATGAACAGGTTGCTTGCATGGATGGCGTTTTGCTTATGCTATTTTTGGTTCGGGTGTGAGCTAGGGGGCGTTGTCCCTGGATTAAAACACCTCTAGACGATTTTTGCTTGTTTACTAAACACTTTTACTTGTTAACATTTTGGAGAGACTTCGTCTCTTGTTGTAGTATAATTCGTACTTTAGTTTGTAATATTTGACACTCCTCGTATTCTTTCCTTGCATGTATAAAAGTTTTTAAAAACTTCATATTTACGCTATATAATTCACATGCTTGTTTGTTTTATATTTCCGCATTCGCGAGGGTTGTCACAGAGTAAACGTTGCATAAAGACATGACAATCATAACTTTTCATTGAATGCAATTTCAAATTTTGATGATCAACACACGTACTTAAATCAGAAGCATAACCATCCGGAAATTTCAAAGCAGCTACCCATTCACAAAGAGCCTTCTTCTCTGCGGTGTTCAATACAACCTAGATGTTGTGGGCCGTTTTGCACAAAGTTCAAGAAATTCGGCTTTTCCTTTAGCTCCAAAGGAAGTTTTATTTTCTACATCCATGACCGTATTGATAAGCATTTCAAAGAAATTTATCTCAATGTGCATCACATCTAAGTTATGTCGAATCAACAATATTTCCAATAAGGTAGCTCCCAAAATATGCTTTGTCTGCACCAACCTTCTTTCTTGTCTTTTATGTTTTTCAACTCTTTAGTAGAAGCATCAACTACCTTCGGTAAATCTTTTACCGAAGCCCACACCTCATCACCGGATAATTTGTTTTCGGCAATGCGATCCTCGGTTTGCCTATTCTTTAGAAAGTGTTTACAATTAGTGCGGAACGGATGTTGAGGTGGTAAAAATTCACGGTGACAATCAAACCAAGAAACCTTTCTACTATGATTAAGGAAAAATGATTTATGGTTTGGACAATAAGGACAAGCACGATATGCACCAGTACTGCAACCGGAAAGCATGCCATATGCAGGAAAGTCATTGATCGTCCACATTAATGCAGCCTTTAATAAGAAGTTTTGTATCTTAGAGACATCGTAAGTTTCAACTCCGATTTCCCAAAGTTTTTGCAGTTCCTCAATCAACGGTTGGAGGTAGACATCCAACTTGTCCTTAGGGCTTTTAGGACCAGGAATAATCAAAGATAAGAACATGAATTGTCTCTTCATGCATAACCAAGAAGGCAAGTTATACGGAGTAAGGATAACAGGCCACGATGAGTAAGACCGCCCGAATTGCCCATAAGGAGAAAACCCATTTGTACACAACCCTAGCCGAACATTACGAGGCTCACTTGCAAATTCAGGATGCATATTACCAAAATGCTTCCAGGCTTCACCGTCACTTGGGTGTGACATTGTCCCAGTTTCTCTTAATCGAGAGTTTTTATGGTGCCAACTCATCTTACCTGCTATGTGTTTGGATGCAAAAAGTCGTTGTAACCTTGGCTCCAACGAAAAATAAGTTACTGGTTTACAAGGTACTCGTCTACCACTTGAATTAGGTTTACTTTTATACCGACTAGCATGACATTTTTTGCACTCATCAAGATTGACATCTTCTTTCTAAAAAAGCATGCATCCGGTAGGACATGCATCGATTTTTTGATGTGGTAATTGCAATCCTTTGAGCACGTTTTTAATCTCATGAAAATTGCGCGACATATGATTATTCTTTGGAATAATGTCGCCAATTAACGAGATAATACCATTCACACATCTAAGAGACAAGTTGTGCTCACATTTGAGTGTTAACAACCTAGCTGCCGCTTGCAACAAACACATCGTACTTCCCTCAAACAATGGTTTTTCAGCTTTCTCTAACATTTTAAAAAATGAAGACACAGTAGGGTGTGGGGTTTCGTAACGCACTTCTTCGTCAGAAAGGTCATCGGGATTGAGTCGCTCCATTATGTCGTCAACGTCAAAACGTAAAGCATTTTCCACTAACTCTCGATATGGATTTTCACTACCTACAACACTTGTACTTGAACTTTCTACGGTGGACAACTTCTCACCGTGATGCGTCGATACATAGTATTCATCAACAAAACCATATTTGGAAAGATGATTTCGAACATCCGCACTCAATCTAAAAGCTGTGTTTTTGCATTTCTTACATGGACACCTCATCTCACCTAAATTTTTGTATGAACTACATTGGACAGTAGATTCCATAAACTCCCTAACCCCATTGGCAAATTCAACTCTGGGTTTGTTTCTTTCATCTAATCTTACGTACATCCATTGTCGTTCTAATCTTTTCATGTTTGTAATCTACATTTGAATATATATATATATATATATATATATATATATATATATATATATATATATATATATTCCTTAGGTGAGTATGTCCTATCATTTCAGACCTTTAGATTTGACAAAATTAACGGTCCTGATCGAATCTGGGAAGTAAATCAAAATATTCCTTGGGTTTTTTTACCGTGTTTCATTTCTCTTTGTTCCAAAAATTTATCTCTTTCTCTCTCTTCAACTTGCTTTCTCTGTTCTTACTTTTGCTCCTCCATTATAGTGATTGTCTATCTACAATCTCCTTCTACAATTAGGTAATGACATTCAATAAAACAAATCTTGAAAAATGATGAAACAATTGATCAAAAAGTTTATCGATTTTTATCTTCTACTACTCAAACTCATGTCCGATTAACCAAAACCCTGATTTATCATCTTCACCTTAAAATCATGATGAATCATATTCTCTTCATCAATGGCAGGTATTTCAAAGACGAAATTCATACAGTTGAATTTATCGATAGTGAAGAGTGATCAAACTTCTAAACGTCTGATTCGACACTTACAATCAGATTTCAACTTAAAAACACACAAATGTGTTGCATAAAAATGAGGACGATGTAACTCGTGTAAGTTATGTTTTATATTTAATACCTGTGATTTTGATTGTGAATGCTTTTCTTATGTTACATGACTTTTCGATGTCTTTTTGCTTTAAAGTTGAATTTCCATCCAATTCACTATATACGCCATTGAAAGCTGCAGCAAGTTCTATAATGGTGAGTATTTAATTTTTTTGACCTTAAATTATCTTATTTGAATAATTTTGTTGTTTTGTTAGTCTTCTTGCAACTTATATGATTGCTTCTACTCTATAATATCCCAAATTCGAAGGCGAGTTTGTCTCGTATTATAATTTTCGATAGCTTTATTAATGGAGAAGGTCTTGCTTAAGACGGTCTTAAGTTAAGACCTCTCACAATTTCCTTTTCATTTTAACATTATTTAAATCGGTTCTGACTTCTGAGTACGTCTTATAATGTATACCATCTGAAACAAGAGTTTGTGTTGTAAATGATATGATTGATTTTGTTAACTTTGATATGATTGCCTTTGTAACACAAATGCATTGTTACTGTAACAGTTGGCTTGTCATTGTAACACATATGAGTTATTAATGTTGCACATATGAGTTTTAATGGACATATGCTTTGTTAGTTTGATACATGTGAGACCATCTCCAACCATAAAAACTTCTCTTCCTCATCCCACTCTCTCTCATCATTTCTCACACATCCACCTCACCATTACTCAACTTTTCAATTTACCATAAAAATGTTTCTCCAACAATGATTTACTATCACTACTCGTCACATTCTTTTTTAATCTTTTTCTAATATATAAATATATTTTAAATATTATCAATAGTGGTCTCTAATTGTAGAGAAAAATAAAATAAACATTTTAACATAACTTTTATAATTTTTATTAACTAATTTAATATAAAAAAGATAATAAAAGAAAAAAAAATATCCTCATTACATTTCCTACTGCAAACTATACATCTCTCTTGCCTTTCCCCTTCTTCCATACACTCACACCCATTATTTTATTGTCCCCTTATTCCATACACTCTGCGCTTACTCTTCCTCAAATATAAGAGGAACAAAGTACTCCTCGTCTTAAAGTTTGGTCCACGTGGCACTTTTGCTGTACGGCAATGAACTACGCGTATGTCAAAAGCGGCGTTGGAGATGGTCTGAGTTGTAGTTATAATACTTCATTTGTTAACACTTAGCACTTGGTTTATTATTTCATTGTAGTACCAGTGTCCCCAGGATTATGAATTGTTACTGTAACACTTGATTTGTTACTGAAACATATATATTGGTAGTTCTTAAGTTTCATTTGCTTGTTTGTTTGTGACGATGGATACACATTTTTAAAGGCTATTACCTCAATGGTAGAGCAATGTACGATATTGCACACAGATGCGGGTTTGAGTCCCGTAGAGCGTGGTTAAATAAGTAATGTTACTTTGTGTTAGCATGTACAATAATTAGTGTTGCCAAAAAGTGTAATTAAGTTACCGTAAGACATTTGAGCTGTTACTGTACAGTTGGATTGTTATTGCATTGTAACACCTATTTTTTCCATGTGAGAGTGTCTTTTATTCATGTTTAAGTTTCATAGACTTGTTTTGTGACGATGGATACACTTTTTAAAAGGCTATTAGCTCAACGGTAGAGCAGTGTACAATATCGTACACAGATGCGGGTTCGAGTCCCGTAGAGCCTAGTTCTTTGTTGCAAATATTGTTAGAAGACAAATAAGTAATGCTACTTTGTTTTACTATATACTCCGTACAATAATTAGTGTTACTGTAAACAGTAACTTTGTTACTGTATCAAAGTTACAGTAACACATTTGAGTTGTTACTGTAATAGTTAGATTGGTATTGCAACACCTATTTTTAGTCCATATGAAGTTACTGTAACTACGTTACTATAACAAAGTTATTGTAGCTAAGTTACTGTAACACATTTGAGTCGTTACTGTAACAGTTGGATTGTTATTGTAACACCAATTTTTAGTCCATATAAGAGTCCCTTCTATGTGCGTTTAAGTTTCATTGGCTTGTTTTGTAACGATGGATACTCTTTTTTTTTTAAGGCTATTAACTAAATGGTAGAGCAATATACGATATTCTACACAGATGCGGGTTCGAGCCGCGTAGAGCCTAGTTCGTTGTTGCAAGTATTGTTAGAAGGCAAATAAGTAATGTTACTTTGTGTAACCATATAAAATAATTAGTATCACCAAAATTTATTGCAAGTAATGTTACTGTAATAGTTAGATTGTTATTGCAACACCTATTTTTAGTCCATATGAAGTTACTGTAACTACGTTACTATAACAAAGTTATTGTAACTAAGTTACTGTAACACATTTGAGTCGTTACACAAAACACACTACCTCACATACAAATGAATTTAGACCACACAAAACACACAACCCCACATCCAAAAAGGGAAAGAGGGAAGAAAACCCGACTTACCCAATAAGGAAACAGGGAAGAAGTGACCGACTAGGAGGGAGTACAATAATTAGTGTTACCGTAAACAGTAACTTTGTTACTGTATCAAAGTTACAGTAACACATTTGAGTTGTTACTGTAATAGTTATATTATTATTGCAACACCTATTTTTAGTCCATATGAAGTTACTGTAACTACGTTACTATAACAAAGTTATTGTAACTAAGTTACTGTAACACATTTGAGTCGTTACTGTAGCAGTTGGATTGTTATTGTAACACCAATTTTTAGTCCATATGAGAGTCTCTTCTATGTGCGTTTAAGTTTCATTGGCTTGTTTTGTAACGATGGATTTTCTTTTTTTTTAAGGCTGTTATGTAACAACCCGAGAAGTACCCAATTTTTTCTAGTAAAAATATTTACTAACACTTTTCAGCAGACTTAAGTTTTTAAAATAGAATTTATTGTTTCGAGTCGTATTTTGAAATTCCGAGTTCGTATTTGAAATTTCTGAGAGATTTCATGAAAAGACCGTTTTTAGTCATCTTTGACTTTTATTGACAAAAGTCGTCTTTGACTTTTCCTTGACTTTTTAAAGTCGTCATTGACTTTTTCTTGACTTTTAAGTCGTCATAAACTTTTCTTGACTTTTAAGTCATCTTTGACTTTTCTCGACTTTTCAGTCAACTTGGACTTCCGTTGACTTTCCCGACTGTATCAAAAGTTTGAGGACCGAAATTTTATT
>JAIUZE010022162.1:17245-34783 GCA_022085475.1 Heliosperma pusillum | reverse complement strand
ATGACAGAAAAACATTATTAGAACTTTAAAACTTGGATTTTCCATAATTAAAGTGTTGAAAACGATTTTGACGGAATTGAAAATAAACCGTACGTGAAGATGAGGAGCGAAGAGGAGATCCTAGAAATATAAGTTAGGACGGATTTAAGTAAGAAATGAAGATTTTATGAAGGTTTTGCTCAAGAACGATGATGAACAATTGAAGAACACGAAGAACAAATGAAGAACGATTAAAGAAAGTGATATTTTGATCTTTATTTGATTTGTTGAAAAATGAAAAGTTGTTAGTGAGTGGAGTGTGTGTGTGAGCCGTGTAAATATAGGCAAAATAAAGAGTCGGGTTTTGAAATTGTTGTTACGTAATTGACTCGCGTTTAATAATTATTTTACGGTAAACGATTAAAGATAATTAACGATAAAGTTAATTAAACTAAATATCAAGATATTATGTTATTATAATGAAAAGAAAGGAAAATATCAAGGTGAAAGAGAGGACAAAGGAGACGTGTGAAATGGTGAGAAATCGGGTCTGTTTTTAAGCGATTTGCGGAGTTTAAATTGACAGACCGATAAAGTTACAAATATCTTAGATATTTTTATTAGTTTAATCATATTAATTAAAAGATCTAATATGAGTGGAAAAAAAATGACATGGCGCGTGTGACTCATGTCAAAGTCGGGTTTCGGGACTTAAGTTGACCCGGGAATAGTTAAATGACGTTCGGTTAAAACCGTAAAAGTTATTCTTTAAATTCCGAATAAATTCAAAATAATTATATTAAATTATGATAAATCTTAATAAATCTAAATAAAAATAAATCAAAAATATTATTTTTTTAAATAAAATTTCGGTCTTCCAACTTATGAGACGAGTCGGGAAAAAGTCAACGGAAGTCAAAGTTGACTGAAAAGTCGAGAAAAGTCAAAGATGACTTAAAAGTCAAGAAAAGTTTATGACGACTTAAAAGTCAAGAAAAGTCGATGACGACTTTTAAAAAGTCAAGGAAAGTCAAAGACGACTTAAAAAGTCAAGAAAAGTCAAAGATGACTAAAAACGGTCTTTTCATGAAATCTCTCAGAAATTCCAAATACGAACGCGGAATTTCAAAATACGACTCGGAACACAAATTTCTATTTTAAAACCTTAAGTCTACTGAAAAGTGTTAGTAAATATTTTTACTAGAAAAATTGGGTACTTTTCGGGTTGTTACATGGAGGAACCCCCTATCGGTGAAGAGGAAACTCCACACCCTCAGTTGAAGAGTTTTTTTGATATGTTAGATGCGGCGGAGAGACCTTTATATGAGGGGAGCGATGTGTCGGTGTTACAAGCAGCTGCAAGGGTTGTTAACATAAAATGTGAGCACAACTTATCGCACAAATGTGTAGATAAGATTGCTTCCTTGATTGAGGATGTTATACCTCGGGGAAATGTGATGACCCGCACCTATTATAACACCAAAAAATTGCTCAAAGCTCTTCAACTACCCTATCAAAAAATTCATTGTTGTAAGGACGGGTGTATGCTCTTTTGGAAAGAAGATGTGTCGCTTGATAAATGTAAGAAATGTGGCAAAGATAGGTACAAGCCAACACCATCAAGTGGGAGGAAAATACCTGAAAAAGTCCTATTCTACCTTCCTATAGGTCCAAGATTACAACGGCTTTATGCTACTAGAAATATTGCGGAGGCTATGAGATGGCATGAAGAAAACCCTCGTGTACAAGGGACATTTGCCCACCCAAGCGATAGTGAGGCTTGGAAGCATTTGGACAAAATGTTCCCGGAATTTGCTAGTGAGCCTCGAAATGTCAGACTTGGGTTGTGCACAGATGGTTTTACACCGTACGCCAATTTGGGAAAAAGTATTCATGTTGGCCTGTAATTCTCACTCCTTACAATCTACCACCATGGTTGTGCATGAAAAAACCATTCATGTTCCTTTCATTGATTGTTCCGGGGCCGGATAATCCTAAAAGTCACATAGATGTCTTCTTACAACCTCTTATCGAAGAGTTGAAAGAGTTGTGGGAGGTTGGTGTACCCGCTTTCGATGTGTCCAAGAAACAAAATTTTCAACTCAAAGCCGCTCTTTTATGGACAATCAATGACTTTCCCGCTTACGGCATGCTTTCCGGTTGGGCCACGACCGGCTTCCTTGCATGTCCTTATTGTATGGAAGAATCAAAGGCATTTTATCTTCCTAAGGGTCATAAGGTGTCTTGGTTTGATTGTCACCGACAATTCTTATCGCCTAACCACGGATTTCGGTATAACAAAACCTCATTTCTCAAGAATATATTACAAAAAAATGACACCCCTCCTCTATTCCTAGACGGTTTTGAAATTTGGGAGAAGATTCGTGATTATCCTACAAGTATTGAGCTCACAAAGAGTGAATTGAACAAGTTTAAAGCCAATAAATTAGGTTGGTCTAAGAGAAGTATATTCTGGGATTTGCCTTATTGGAAACATTTGTTAATACGACACAATTTGGATGTTATGCATATTGAAAAGAACTTCTTTGAGCAATTGATTCATACGGTCATGAATAATAAGAATAAAACTTGCGACAATGAAAAATCAAGGGAAGACGTTAAACTATTATGCAAAAGACCACACTTACACATTAAGGAAAATGGAGTTAAGCCAAAAGCCCCATTTGCACTTGATAAGGCTCAAAAAAAAGTGTTATGTGAGTGGATTTGTAACTTGAGGTTTCCATATGGGTATGCATCCGACTTGAGTAGGTGTGTTGATCGACATGATCATATCCTTCATGGGTTGAAGAGTCATGATTGTCACGTTTTCATCGAAAGATTACTACCTGTGGCTTTGAAGCACTTATTGCCGAAAGATGTGTGGAGTGCAATAACTGAAATAAGTCTATTCTTTCGTGATTTGGGTGCCCCGACCCTCAAACTTGAAAACATTGAAAATCTAGAGAGCAACATTGCCGAAATACTTTGCAAGTTGGAGAAAGTATTTCCGCCATCATTTTTCAACTCAATGGAACACTTACCTATACATTTGCCTTATGAAGCAAGGGTTGGAGGGCCAGTACAATATAGGTGGATGTATCCTTTTGAGAGGTAAATTACATACGTACTTATTCAAATGTAATAAAAAATTAAATAAAATTTTTGAATATTCAACTAACATTATTATACAATGTAGGTTTTTAAATCACTTGAAACAAAAAGTTGGTAATAAAGCAAGAGTCGAAGGGTCTATCTGCAACGCTTTCTTAGTGGAAGAAATATCAAATTTTTGTTCCCAATATTTTGAAGACCATATCGACACAAAGGGTAAAGATTTAGATTTTGGAACAAAAGATGAAACGGAGTCTTCCTTACCTGAGCTATTCCAAAAACATGGAGCTCAACCATTGACAAAAGGAAAAATAAGATATTTGGATGGAGATGAATATGAACGTGCTCATCTTTACGCCTTATCGAATTGTGAACGATTAGAAAAATATGAGAGGTATGTGAGTTTTTTACACTTTGGCAATAAAATAATTAAAGTGGTAGATTATTCATATTATAATAACAATTGTTAAATGATAGGTTATTCGAAGCTTTCATCCGTGAGCAACATCCAAATATTGATATAGATGAGGTTTGGACTTCATACGAAAAGCTATACCCAAATTGGTTTAAAGAACATGTAAGTTTCATTTACAAACATTAAACAAATATATATACAACCTAACCTTAAGTCAATATATATGGGTAGTTAATAAGACTAATTTTAAACTAGGTACTTCAAGAAGATATCAAGGAGGATTTGTTGGTGGCCATGTCAAGGGGTCCTTGTAAAGAAGTACAATCTTGGCAGAAATATTCGATAAATGGCTTTAATTTTCACACAATGAAATATGGGAAAAATAAAGCAAGTATGAATTATGGTGTTTGTGTTAACGGTGTTGGTGGAGATGACTATTATGGTACCCTAGAAGAGATTATTGAGTTGAGGTATTGTGGTGAAAAAATGGCGTATAATGCAATCTTGTTTAAATGTTGTTGGATGGATAATTCTTCAATCGGCACAATTGTACATGACACGTATAAACTTGTTGAAGTAAATCATAAGAGAAAGTATTTAAAATACGACCCTTTTGTGCTTGCACATCAAGTTAATCAAGTTTATTACACTTCTTATCCAAGCACAAAGAAAGATAGAGATAATTGGTGGGCGGTGTTTAAAAGTAAAGCGAGATCACAATTTGATGCACCGGTTGACACAACCGTCTTTCAAGAAGAAATGACGACACCTCTTAATTTATCTTCCATTGTGGAAGATGAAGTCTTACAAGGTTTTATTGAAGGAGATGATGAGGAAGAAGATGAGGTGGTGGAGGTTCGTAGATTTGGAAGAGGAAATGAAGACTTATATGAAGTTGATTTTATAAATGATGATGAAGATGATGATGAAGATGAAGATGAGGAGGAGAAGAAGGAGGAGGAGGAGGAGGAGGAGGAGGATGAAGATGAAGATGACGATGAAGATGAAGATGACGATGAGTAAAAGACTAGTTGTGTAATAATATTAAGTATATGTTATGTAATAAGTACATTATAATTAGTAATGTTTTATGTGTCATCAATTATCAAACTCCTTTGTTTATTTGACAACAATGTTTAATTGCTAACATTAACTTGTGTATATTTAGTTTTTTTTAAGATGTCAGGAGATCATGGACGGGGACGGGGACGGGGACGAGGACGAGGACGAGAACGAGGACGAGCACGAGAACAAGGTATAGTATTTAGGGACCCGGTGATAGAAGAGGGGGAGACGAGCGACGAAGAGAACAACAATGAGCAGGGGCAGACATCAAACGAAAGTACAACCCCTGCGACATCAAAAGAGTTACCTATTTAGGAATTCACAACTTTTACTTTATTAATTTATATGTGTGTTTGTTTTTATAAGTGTTGTTGTTTTTATGTGTAGACATTGTGCAATTGGGATCCTAAGCATGAGGATTAGTGTAGGAAGCAATACAATGAGACGTGTAGAAAGCGTTTAAAAGACGCCATGTATGATGCCGGCCAGATGATAAGAGGTAAGAATCCGGTTGGCCCGGGTTGGATGCTTCCTAATGTTTTCAAAGAATTAATCGAGAAGCGGAAGAATAAGGCGTTTATCAAGAGATCGAAACAAGCTTCCATCAACAAGAAAGGCGGCGAAGATGGCCCTACTACACATCACTACGGGTCAATCAAAGCTGTTAAACATGCTGCTAAGATGGTAAATAATTTGAACTTATTTAAGTATTTGAAGTTGATAATTTACTTTGTTAGTGTAATGTTAGTGTAATGTTAGTATTTGTAATTTGAAGTTAATGTTTGATTTGGTTTTATTAAAGGCGCAAGATAAGGGGGGTATAGCCCCTAATGCAGTGGAGCTAGTTCTTGATAGCCATATGAGAATGGTTGATGGTGAGGAGCAATGGAGTCATCCAACTGCCCGAGCTAGATATGTAAGTATTACTACATTCGAAATTTCATTTTTACATTTGTGTTAGGACTTCCGATAGACGCTTTTTTATTTTCTAAGGATGATAGATGAGTTATTTACAACTTTCTTTTTGACAATGTAGCAAAATTTTCAAAGGATGATAGCCGAGCTTACGGAGCAAGGACTTCCGATTGACGTTAACAAGGTTTGGTACGATTCGGTGGATGGATACAAGAAGGGCCAAGTCTTTGGTTTAGGGACCGCCGCCTCACTATATTACACTCCCCCGGCGTCATCATCGTCGACAGGTAAATCTTCCGCCTCCCAACAATATATCCCGGGTGTTCTAACTCAATCAATTGAAGCACGTGAGAGGGAAGTCGAAGAGTTTAGGAAGTATAGAGAGGAGATGCAACAAAGGGATGAACTTTACATGAAAAATCAAGAAGAACTAAGGCAACAAATCACGGCAAGTCAAGCCGCTAGTATGCGTGAACGGGAAGAAACAAGGCGCCAAATTGAGGCCTTAGCCAAACTGCTTGAATCCCAAACCCAATACCGATGCAACAATAACATATTTGATTTACCTTATAACCCAAATAACGATAACCCCGGTGGAGGCGGAAATGGTTTTCAAGTGTAAGGTAGTTGGTTGTGTAAGACATGGTTAATTGTAATGTAAACTTTAGTAGTTTGTTGTATAAGACATGGTTATGCTAGTTAATGTAAACTTTAGTAGTTTGTAATGTAAACTTTAGTAGTTGTAAGACTTATAATGTAAACTTTAGTAGTTTGTTGAAAATTTTTTAATTTGAAAGACGGTTTCTGGTTTCAAAAAATTGTGTACGAACGCATTTGTATATATTTTGAAAAATTTGCAGGAAATATAGCAAATGGGGGAAAATAAGAAGCAAAATCACCCAAATCGTTCACAATGAATACCGACCGACTCATACAATTTACCGACCGACTCAACAATTTACCGACCGAAACCCTACCAATACCGACCGATTGCCGTCTAAATAGTTTCTGATTATTTTTGGTCTAAAAATGGCACCGACCGATTTCCCCTTATACCGACCGACCGTCGGTCGGTAATTACCGACCGAATTGTGTTTTACCGACCGACTGGACCTTTACATTGACCAAGTCAATGTGTTTTAGCACCGACGGATATTCTGTCTACCGACTGATTGTTCGGTCGGTATGTTTCCGACCGATTTGAAATCGGTCGGAAGAAACATTTACCGACCACAATTACCGACCGATTTTATTCGGACGCCACGGAAGGAAAAACGGTCGGTAAGAAGTTATTACCGACCGATTTTCACTATTAGCGACCGCTGAAAACGGTCGGTACTGGACCTGATTCTTGTAGTGAATCTGGGTTGTTACAGTTGGTATCAGAGCGAACACGCTCCCAACTCTCGCTTAGTAGATGACTAAATTAAATTGGCTTAGTTAAATTTAGTAAGTGTAAATGGGTAGAAACCAATAAGGACCTTTTATGTACTTTGATATAAATTTTATCTCTACTTTCATATGTAATTGTATGATTCAGAAATGTGTAGAGTGTGTGTTCATGTTATGGTTATGTTCCACTTACTTTCATATATGGTCTTATTTTTATATTTGATTAATTTGTTATATGGTAATATGAGATAAGATTAGGGTATAGCCCCTTTCTTAAGAGTTATATTATAGAGTTAGTTCATTTGAGCCACTCGTTTGAGGATCCGAAGTCAGCTTGTAAATGTCGAGATACTGTATTGGAAGTGCTTTCTTGATTCTGACTCTTAAGGAAAAAATTTCAGGTTTATCTTATCCATTATTTGATGGTTTAACTTAGGATTTTATCATGGTTAATGATGTGAAGGAGATAAGTTATTATTGATGTTCAAGGTGCATAGTATGGTTGTATAATATTGTAGAATAGAACTTAAAGTTTGGTTACTTTACTAGCATGTCGTGGATTTATAATCTTTGAGGAACTAGATTCTTGTGATTTATAGTAAACTCGTTTGAGGTTTGAGTTGGTAAGGAAAATCTTGGAGTTTGTTTATGGTGTTTGTTAAAGGTAATCCTTTTGTTGCGAGTCTTATTCCCTTCACTTTGTTAGATGGAGGTAGGTTGGTGATGACAGAGTATTATGGAATGTCTACCGTTAATTTTGAGGATCTAGTTAGTGAGTATATAAGCATTTTATTTGAAATTTAACCATTTCGTATTCATTTTGCATTTCATTGACTATTTTATTTGAGGTATTGTTTTGAGCAGTTTTATATCGGGATTGTAAGAATATGTTTAAATCTTATGGTAGTAGTTAATGATCTTATGGATACTTGACGGAGCTAATTTCACGTGTCGTTAATTTCGCTAATTAACTACGGTCAAATAAAATTTTATATCTCCTAAACAAACACAAACTATCTTAAATAAAGGTAGTAAATGGTAAGAATATGGTCGAACCCAAGAGAAGGCGGGATTAACTAAATTAACTAATCTAGACTCTTGCTAAAAACTAATTAACAAAACTAATTACTAACTAATTACTCTAATCACTAATTAAAACACTAATTAAGACACAAACTTAAATTAATTACAAACCATGATATTAACAATGACAAAAATATGTAGGATAACACATATGGAGAAAGTTTGATTTGAGAAATTCATTAACAAGTCTAAAATAAACAACAAGTACTAAAGATTCAAATATTCAAATATAAAGAAACTAACTTAGTGTAATTTTCCCAAGTTCCCAACAATTAGCAAAGTAAAAACTCTTCCTTTCCTCTCTTCTCTAGTTATCTAATACAAGTTTCTAAGAAATTAGTCAACAAGGATTAACTCAACCAAGGATGACCCATTACAACCCAATTTACACCTATTAAAACATGAGCCCAAATCAAAGATGCAAGCTTTATGAACAAAACCAAAGAAACAAGCTAGAATCATGTAATAAAACACTAAATCATGTTCTAACCACACAATAAACCAAATTCCACTCACAAGATTCCAACTTTAAACCAAAGTTGCAATCTTTCAAGTTTGCTTCAACAATATCAAGATAAATTAACCAAAATCATCAAGACAAAGCACTAATTAAACAAACAACTTGCTAAGATGGTTAGTCTCAACAATAATTCATTCAACAATGGAAAATAAACATGAGAAAATGATATTAACTAAAGAAGAAGAGGTTCAAAGAGTCTTACAATGCTAAAAGAGGAAAACTTGTTCCAATTACACTAAGAAATGGAAGATTAGCTACCCATAATCAAGAATTACAACCCAAAAATAAAGTTCAACTCAAAGTTACAAGCCAAAATGAAGAATCAAAAATTAAGAGAATTCTAATGTGTTTTGTTGTGGAATGTTATGGAAATTCATGGTATCCTCTCTCTCTCTCTAAAATCTGGTTCTTTTATACCCTTGGCTCGAAAACGTAGGGCCTTCGAGAAATAGGCCTTCAAATGACGAGACAGAAAATGAAGACGCACGTGTCCCAGGCCAGGACGCTGGCAGCGCCCACGGACGCCGGCAGCGTTCTGGTGATGCTGGCAGCGTTTTAGTCTGCCAGATTTTACTCTTGGTTGCTCGCCTTGACTTTCGTTGACCCCTTTGAATGCTAGTCTTGCCTTGACTTCCATTGACCCTTTGGACTTTCTTTTATTGCATTGGTAATTTGGTCCTAGCCCACTCCAATTGTCGGGTTTTGGTCTCGGGTTTGACTTTGACTTTAGTTGACTTCCGGGCTTGACTCTAAAACTTGGCTTAAAAATACCAAATAACGACATAACTACAAGGACTAAGGTTAGCATAAAATGATGCTAACGAACCGTAAAAAGTATATTAAACGGACCTAATAAACACTACTAAACACGACACATTTTTTGGTTGTCAAATACCCCCGCACTTTGACTTTTACTCGTCCCGAGTAAAACTCGTGATTAGCAAGACAACCACGAGTCCAAACATAGCATGTGAAGGTAATGACCTCTCTTCCCTCACCACTACCTTCTTATATCTCCCTCTAAACACAACCACCTATTAAAAGAAAATGACTCAAAGTTGTTGTGACACACTCTTCCCTTACCACTTCCTACTTATAACTCCCTCAATACAAGACTCGACACACCACCAACTCCGACTCATCCACACATCCTCCCTCCTTATACTCCGATATGGTAATGGTCAATCTCACCTTATCCCAAGGTAGAAGCAAAGTGACCGTAAAGAACTCTTATCAATCTCACAACTACTTATATCGCCCCCTTATCACTACACCAATGTAAAGCATGGTCACTTGGTTGGCCCCAAACTACACAAATTGCACAACCAAGCAACCCACAAAAGAAATCCACCGATTTGAAACCAATATTGTGTGACTCAAAGAAAAATAGAAAAAATCCTAAGCTAGCCTCCTTCCAAATTCCTCCTTATTTCTCCCTTCTTTTCCCTCCAAAAATCCTCATCGGAAGTATTTTGCTCAAGTTTTTTTTTCTTTTTCTTTTTCCAATTTTGTTCTTAAAAATCCCTCATTTTGCCTAAGGCGCCCTTTCGGGTTTTCACCTTAGCTTTTCCTTTCCTCTCATTGGTGGCTCGCAACTCGATTTTTCATTTTGCCCGGAACGCCCTTTCGGGTTTTCATTCCGTCCTCGGCCACCTTCCCAATTTTTGCCTAGGTGCCCACCCTTGTGGGTTTTCACCTAGCGGGAATTTTCAATATTTTTTTTTTTTTTTTTTTCAAAATAAACGCTAAATAATGTATAAAAAAAAACAAAATATATACAATCCTCTCCCCCACACTTAGATTATACAATGTCCTCATTGTAGGGGGAAAGGGTGGGATGCTTCATCAATTGTTAAAATGAGAAGAACCCGAAGCACCTCCTCAGTTTCTCCTCCTCTCTCTTTCTTCTCTTACTCTTCTTCTCCTCTCTAGGCCTTCATCAAGGGCCTCTTGTGTGTAAGGAGTGGGGTAGCCGGGGTTTTGTTGGATGGTCATGCCGAAAAGTAAGCTAGCCAAACCATACACATCCTCTTGTGCCACCGCATCTTCATATGAATCTTGAAGGTAGGTGTGGTGGCGCTCATTTTGAGCTTGGAAATGGTATGTGGCTTGCTCCCTCCAAGCACTTTGTGCCAACCACATGTCATTTTGTTCTTTCCACCTTTGTTTTTGTTGTGCTTGCCAAAGGCGGTCTTCCTCTTGCCGCTCCAACATCCTCCTCCACTCCGCTTGTTGGGCCCTCTCTGCCTCCTCTCTCAACCTCTCCCTTGCCTCCACCACATTGTGCCAATCATCTAAAGACTCAAGCCTACCCCTTGGGTTTGTTGCCAACTATAATAGCCTACCCCTTGTGCTTGAGGACATCGTTTGTGCTAGCAAAGTATGATGCCATTTGTTGTTGCCATGGCTCCATTGGGGTGCTAGCATGAGTCCCCGCGCCATACATTGGGGTGTCGGTGTCTTGGTGGCTATGGTAAGATGATTGTGAATGCTATGGTGATGGTTGTTGTTGTTGTTGTTGTTGTTGTTGTTGTTGTTGTTGTTGTTGTTGTTGTTGTTGTTGTTGTTGTTGTTGTTGTTGTTGTTGTGTAAAAGGTGGGTTTTGGAAAGATCCCATCTCAACTGTGAGGATCTCCCTCTCCTCTCTAACTTGCTCACTCCCCTCACCTTGATCTCTCCTTTGCTGCAAGGGCACTTCCTCTTCCTCCGCCTCACTACTAATCTCCCTCAAAGTTTCTTCCCTAGGACAAAAGAAATTCTCCGGTTTTGGCCCCCTAGGTAAAGGATTGTTTAATGGTCGAGGCTTTTTCATGTAGCTTAGGCCATCACTCCCCAACCAAAATCCTCTCAAAGGCTCCAACTTGCTAACTTTGAACATGTTCACATCCTCTAGCCCCAAGTGGTTGTACCTTGTTAATCCCTTACAAGAATTGACTTCTTGTTCTTCATCAATCCCCCCTTCATAATGTTGAACCAAAAAGGAAATCATCCCCCCAAGGTGGATACTTGCTTTAGTGGGTTTTTGGAGTTGCTTAATACAAGCGCTCATGAACAAGTCCGACCAATCCGGTACCCCACCCCGCCCGGGAGCATAGTCCACAAACACAACCGGATTTTCTCCGGTACCTTAGCAGGCTCTCCCACGGAGTTAAAAATGGTGGTAAGGAAACGGGTAATGAGTCTAAGCACGGGGTGGGTGATGGTAGGGAGTTTTGCATCCTTAGATGCAACGTCACATCCCGTAATCTGGCTCCACATGTTGTACATTTTCCCTTTGGGGCATTTTATCTCTTCGGGGTTTTTGGTGATTTTGAGGATTTGGCGGATTTATGAGATTGGGGCATTGTGCCAATTTTGGTGTAGGCGAAAACGGTAGGATTTTTCGTTCCCATCAGGTACGTCCAACTTGGACAAGGTAGCTAGGAACTCGTACGCAAAACTCTTATAGGTGTAATCCCAAGAGTCCGGTTCGAGATAAGCTTCTAGCCCAACTTTAGCTAGCATATCCATTGTCAAGTTGAGCATTCCCAATGCATGGAGGGTGCTTGGGGAGAAGAATTTTGTGGTTATAAGGGATTTTTGTCGGGGTGTGGTGAGTTTGTCCCAAATTTTTTTTTGTTGTGCACTCAACCTCTCACAACCCATGAAAACCACCTCAACATCGGTGTCGGGCTCAGTCACCGCGGCCCTCTTGTTCTTTCCTTTCCCAAACAATTTGGAGATTTTTGGGGCCTAATTCGAGCCTAATGTTCGAGTAAAATAAATGAACAAAATGGAAAAAGTTAAGTATTAAGCTATACCTTCCCGATTCCACAAAAATTTAGCTCCTTGATGATTAGAATAAGCAAAGAACCCTTCACAACCCTTTAAAAATCCACTAAAAGCTCCTTAAAATCGAATTTGAAGAAGAATTTTCTGGGTTTTCTAAAGGGAAATTTCTGAGATTTTGAGTGATTTGAGTTGATTTGGAGGTGTTTGAAAGTAGAATGAAGGTTAGAATGAAGAATTTGATTGATTTTGATGAAGTTTTGTGAAGATTTGGTGAAGAAAAGTGAAGATTTGAGGGATTGGGGTTGATTTTGGGGTTTTTTTTTTCGTGAAAGGTGAAGTTAGGATTTTTGGGGTTTTGAAGAACTCGTGCTTTGAAGGGGCTGATATCAAGCTTCGACGCTGGCGGCGTCCGGTGACGCCGGCGGCGTTTTACACTGCCGGATTTTTTTCAATTTTGCACTTAGCCAAAATTTGGCTAAGTCTTCCAAACACCATTAGACTTTGATTTTCACACCAATGACCCTTAATAACCTTCAATATCAAAATTTCACCGAGTCTCGCACTTTTTACCCGTGGCACGCATCCCGAGGCGGCCAAAAACTTGCAAAATTTTCACAAAATCGTTAGTAACTTCAAAAGTTTTGATTGATGCAAATTCTAATTACTTAAAAACAACTCAAATATTAAAAAATTAACAATGAAACTTAAATGAAATATTCAAAAGAATTGAATATTTACACGGTTTGCCGTTTATTTAGAGTCGATGGCTTGACTTAGTGGCTCCAAGATTTTTAGTCTTCAGACACGGGGTCTTCGAGTAAGACTTCTTCTTCCCCCTCCCGGTCACATCCCTTGAAATAATGCTTGAGGCGGTGGCCATTCACCTTGATTAGTTTTCCGTCCCCTGGCCCTTCCACCTTAATTGCTCCATGATTAAACACCTTCTTGAGGGTGTAAGGTCCAAACCATCTAGACCTCAACTTACCCGGGAAGAGTTTAAAACAATTTTGGAAAACAAGAACTTGATCCCCTTCTTTGAAAACCCGACGGTTTATCATACCGTCGTGCTATTTCCTTGTTTTCTCCTTGTAAATTGAGGAGTTCTCATATGCATCATGGCAAATTTCCTCAAGTTCTTGCAATTGTAGCTTCTGGTGCATACCGCTCTCATCATGGTTTTGGTTGAAGGATTTGATAGCCCAATAGGCTTTGTGCTCAACCTCCACGGGGAGGATGCAAGCCTTGCCATATATGAAACGGAACGGTGACATGCCTATGGGGGTTTTAAATGCGGTTCTATATGCCCACAAAGCATCAACTAGCCTCTTGCTCCAATCCTTCCTATCCGGATTCACCGTATTTTCAAGGATACCTTTAATCTCACGGTTAAAGAGCTCGGCTTGGCCGTTTGTTTGTGGGTGATAGGCCATAGAAATCTTATGGTCCACCCCATACGTTTTGAGAAGGCTTGCAATAACCTTATTGCAAAAGTGAGTACCTCTATCACTAATTATGGCCTTTGGGAAACCAAAGTGGGAAAATATGTTCTCTTGGATTAAGGTTGCTACCACTCTTGCAACATCGGTGCGGATGGGAATTGCTTCCACCCATTTGGACACATAATCCACCGCCAAAAGGATGTATAAGTACCCACAAGAGTTAGGAAAGGGGCCCATAAAATCGATTCCCCAAACATCAAAGACCTCACAATAGAGGAGGGTTTGTTGTGGCATCTCGCTCCTTCTTGTCAAGTTCCCCATCCTTTGGCATCGGGCACAAGTCTTCACAAATTTATGAGCATCCTTGAAAAGGCTTGGGCAAAAGAAACCGCATTCAAGCACTTTCCTTGCGGTTCTTTGTGGCCCAAAGTGTCCTCCACATGCATAGTCATGACAATGATGTTGGATGGATGGAATCTCACTCTCGGGCACGCATCTTCTTATAATATGATCTTGGCAAAATTTCCACAAGTATGGGTCATCCCATATGTAGTACTTTTCATCGGACCTTACCTTGCTCCTTTGATGGAAAGAAAAATGGCTTGGAAACCTCTTTGTTACCAAATATTTGACCATGGTAGCATACCATGGCTCCTCCACTTGGATAGCATATAGGGACTCATAAGGGAGACCTCATTCAACCTCATCAAGAGGGCATGATGGTCTTCCTTCAAGGTTTAGCCGGCTTAGATGATCCGCCACCACATACTTCACCCCTTTCTTGTCCTTGACCTCTACATCGAATTCACTTAGGAGAAGAATCCACCTCAACAACCTTGGTTTTGCATCCTTTTTGCCACAAGATATCTAATAGCGGCATGATCGGTGTAGATGATCACCTTTGTGCCCAAGAGATAGGATCAAAATTTCTCTAGGGCTTATATCACACCAAGGAACTCCTTCTCCGTTGTTGATCTTTTGGGCGTCAATTAAGAGTATAGATGCATATTGAATCACATGGGGTCCCTTGTCACTCTTTTGACCCAAAACCACTCCCAATGCGTAGTCACTTGCATCTGTCATGATTTTAAATGGAAGGTCCCATTGAGGTGCTTGAATAATTGGTGTGGTGACCAATCTCTCCTTCAAGTCATCAAAAGCTTTCCTACAAGAGGCATCGAAAACAAACTCCGCTTCTTTGTGCAAAAGCTTACATAGGGGGTTAGCAATCTTTGAAAAGTCTTTAATAAATCTCCGGTAGAAACCGACATGTCCTAGAAATGACCTAATGTCTCGGGTGTTGGATGGATAATGTCAGGTTTTGATAATGTCAACTTTAGCCTTATCCACCTTAACCCCCCTTTCCGACACTACCTATCCTAGAACGATGCCACTAGTCACCATGAAATGACATTTTTCGGAGTTTAAGATGAGATGGGACTCTTGGCATCGCTCTAAGACAAGGGCAAGGTGTTTTAGACAAGCATCATAGGAGTCCCCATGGACGGTGAAATCGTCCATGAATACTTCTATGATCTTTTCTACAAAGTTGGAGATAATACTCAACATGCACCGTTGGAAGGTTCCCGGTGCATTACATAGACCAAATGGCATTCGGTGATATGCAAATGTACCAAACGGACATGTGAATGTGGTCTTGACTTGGTCTTTGGGTGCGATTAGGATTTGGAAATATCCCGAGTACCCGTCAAGGAAACAATAGAAAGCTTTTCCCGCTAGTCTTTCTAACATTTGATCAATAAATGGTAGCGGGAAATGATCTTTCAACGTAAGCGCATTCAAGCGGCAATAGTCAATACACACCCTCCAACCGGTTTGTGGTCGGGTGAAGACCAAGTCTCCTTGTGCGTTCTTGACTACTGTCACTCCTCCCTTCTTGGGCACGACTTGAGTTGGGCTAACCCAACGGGAGTCGGAAATAGGAAAGATAATGCCCATTTGTAAAAGTTTAATTACCTCCTCTTGCACTACCTCCGCCATTGGTGGATTGAGCCTCCTTTGGGGTTGTCGGACCGGTTTGGCATCCACTTCAAGTCTTATCTTGTGCATGCAAGTCACCGATTTTATTCCCTTGAGGTCCGCTATGCTCCACCCAAATGTATCTCTATGTTTGTGAAGCAATGCTACCAATTTGATCTCTTGTTCCTCGTTGAGTGTGTTTGAGATGATAAGCGGTAGGGTGTGGTTGTCCCCTAAGAATATTTACTTTAGATGACTTGAAAGAGTCTTCAACTCGACCTTCGGGGGCTTCACAATTGAGGGAAGAGGCTTGTGGAGAGGTATGCTCAAAGCAAAGAGCTCGGATAGGTTCTCCAGACCAAAACGCTGCCAGCGCTGGGGGACACTGGCAGCGTCGTGGGGTGCTGGCAGCGTCGTGGGGCACTGCCAGCGTCGTGGGGCGCTGCCAGCGTTTTCCATTGGAGTCCCCTGTTTTGAGCACCTCGATGATGTTGAGTTCTTCATAAGTGTCTAGTGGCTCTTCTTTCTCCAAGTCCTTGAGATGTTCCTGCACATCAACCGACAACAAAAACCGCAAACCCTCTTGTTCCACATTGTTAGTGAGGGCCACCTCAAGTGGGTTGATGCGTGTATTTTATATAGACATTCTAGTGCATTTATTGCACGCATTTCTATGTCATTTAGGTGATATATATCGCCATATGCCCTATTTGGCTACTTTGTACTTTAATTACTATTTTGTAGGTACAAGCTGCGTAGTAGCGAAAACCGAGCCGAAACAGTCCACTTTGCATGCATTTAGGAGAATGCAAGGAACGGAATAGAAGCTCTTGCATGGGAAAGCGTGAAACCGCTCGCAATCAAGTCCAAAGCCATGTCCAACACTTTGTACTTTAATTACTATTTTGTAGGTACAAGCTGCGTAGTAGCGAAAACCGCTCGCGTAGTAGCGAAAACCGAGCCGAAACAGTCCACCTCGATCGATTATATATTTGGTCGATTGAGAAGAGTTGAAGGAAGAAAGACCTCGATCGAGCTGTCCTGTGCTCGATCGAGTGATAGCTGCTGAAAAGTTGCTCGATCGAGTAGAATTATTACTCGATCGAGTGATTTCCTCCAATAAAGTCATCGATCGAGTGGTTATTTCCCTCGATTGAGTAGAATCTATCATGGGCCTTAAGTCCGTAGCTTAATTAGGGTTTAAGAGTTATGTTTTGCATTATATAAACTCTTATTCGTCGTCATGAGATGGAGATTGGGAGTCATTAAGACTCAGAACCATTATGGTTCGGAATCATAGACATTAATCTTCCTTTAGTTCTCTGAACTTTTAATCTTTGGTTTGCATTCGGGTTTATCGACGTGGAGTTGTTCTTTACGCCGGATTTGCTAAGATTGTAAACTTCTTCTTTTCTCTCTTCCTTAACCTTTGTTTTAGTCTTAATTACTGTTTACTCTTCTTAATTACTGCTTTATTATTGTCATGCTTGTTAATTGCGATTTAATTATGTCTATCGTCATATGTTTAATCGTCTTAATTAGCATCGTTAATAATATGAGTAGCTAATTCTCTTGTATGTTGGGATGAGGGAAACTGTGACACCCTCAAATTTGCGGAAAGAAAAAAAATTATTTAAATACATACAAGATACGAATATATAACGAAGGTGTCATTACATAATAAAAAGGTTCGTTACAAAACGAAATAATATCCTACAAAATAAATATACAAGACGGGAGACATATCTCCCGTATAAATACGGAAATCAACTAGTGTATAATAATATACAAACTATGAACCGAATATAGGTCCAAGGTAATACTTCGCTCGCTAGCTCGTCCATGTACCCCAAAATATGCAAATC
>JAIUZE010022162.1:0-17225 GCA_022085475.1 Heliosperma pusillum | reverse complement strand
ACTCTTCTTAATTACTGCTTTATTATTGTCATGCTTGTTAATTGCGATTTAATTATGTCTATCGTCATATGTTTAATCGTCTTAATTAGCATCGTTAATAATATGAGTAGCTAATTCTCTTGTATGTTGGGATGAGGGAAACTGTAGTAGAGGCATGTTAGGAGAGATTATTTTAGTTAGTCGTGAGAATCAGTTTAAGCAATTTAATTGAGGTTTAGTCGAATGAGTGCACGCAGGAGACTAGGCTAGGTAGTTAACCCCGTCCTGGATCAAGAGATTGGAAGGGAAGGCTTGCTTAGAATTGATAGGTGACTCCTAAGAGGACGAGAGTTAATTAGGAAAATCCCTAGGGCGGTTTGAGACCGAGAGGAGAAAACCATTGCTCTTCTCATTAATAAGATTGACTGACTTAGTTGACCCATAGATGCTGATACTGCAGCGGACCGAATCCTAGCATATTTCTCTCTTATCTGATTTATTTCTTACTACCTCCCATCCAAACCAAAGGTTACACTTACCTTATTTGGACCATCCAAACCAAACTACTCATTCCTTTTTGGGTAACAAATAAGACCAAATACTACTCATCTACCCTATATATTTACACAATATGCCATTACCCCACCCACCCAACTACCATTAAATATTCAAGTGGTCCTACTTCCATTCCAATACTACCCTTCCTTTATCACTTTTTTCTTAAAACTTGTGCTCCCTCCCATGTAACCTTTGGTTTGGATGGGAGGGAGTATTTATTTCTATCTTTTACTTCTCTTCCTTTAATCTTATTTAGTTAGTTAAAACAATTTCAAAACCCCCTAGATTGTTACTGCCAGATTTAGATTTCAGTTAATTAGTTTCCTCCCTATGGAGATCGACCCTACTTCCGCTATCTTCTTAGTTAGTAGACTTAGGTTTTATTTTTGGTGTATAACGACCACATCATGGGTCCCTATCACATAACTTGTACATTTGATGTACCAAAGGCTCGAAAATATCTAAGAAAAAACAAGATTGAACATCACTAGGGTGTCTCATAGAGTCATAGATATTATAGGTCAATCTGTTTCCCTCGAACTCCATTGTCAAACATCCGTTTGACACATCAATCTTGGTCTTAGAGGTTTTCATGAATGGACTACCAAGGAGAAGGGGAGTGGCACTTGAACTAGACTCCATGTCTAAAACATAGAAGTCCGTCGGGAAGACAAGGTTATCTACCTCTACTAGTACATCCTCTATCAAGCCATTGGGAAAGACACTAGACCTATCGGCTAATTGAATAACCACCCCGGTCTTAGACAAAGGTCCTAAGCCTAGGGTCTCATAGATGGATAGGGGCATGACGTTAATAGAGGCTCCAAGGTCTAACATGACACGTTTGAAACTTTGCCCTCCAATGGTGCAACGGATGGTGAACATGTCCGGGTCTCCACATTTCTTTGGTAATTTTGCTTGAAAATTGCCGAAACATGCTCACTCACCCTAACCCTATGGGTTCCTTTCTTAGGATTTATCTTAGGTGTAAAAAGTTCTTTCAAGAACTTTTCATACCTAGGGACACTATTCAACAAATTAAGAAGAGGAATGTTTACCTCACACTTCCGGAAAGTTTCATACAAGTCGGTCTCCTTGTCATACTTCCTTGTGCTTATCAAAGCACTAGGAAATGGGACTTCCGGTATGTATTCCTCAACCACATCATCATCAATAATGTCTTTACCCATCTTTGAAGTGTCTCCCTTGGGGTCCTTGCTTGTGGATGTCCCTTCCCCATTCCTTGATAGTTCTCCATGACCAATTACTAACTCTCCTTGCTCTTCAATTTCCAAGGTCTCCATCTCAAGGTTCTTCATTTTCTCCTTGCCTTTTCCAAGGGGGTGTACCTCCAACTCCTTCCCTCTCCTTAAGGTCATGGCACTAGCATTCTCCCTAGGTGGTGGGATGGTTTGAGATGGGAATCTTGTGGAGCTTGAGGCTTGAGATTTTGACATATTGGAGGCTATTTGGGATAGTTGGGTTTCCAAGTTGCTTACCCTAAGGTTGTTTGCCTCCCTATCCTTTCTTGCCTCTTCTCTATCTCTCCTTGCCTCCTCCCCATCTTTCTCTTGATTGGCAAGGAGTGTTTGCAGAATATCACACAAGTTCCCTTGAGAAGAAGAATTTCCTTGAATGGGGCCTTGGTTCGATTGTCTTTGAGCATTGTTTTGAGGTTGAGAGTTGCTTGGGAAATTTGAATTGTTGGGCCTTTGATTGTTTTAAATTCTTTGTGGGTTTTGTTAGAAATTGGAGTTCCGGTTTTGGGTGGGATTTTGGGCTCTCAAATGATTGAATTGACCGTTTTCAAAGCTTTTCGACTTATCCCCTCCCCATCGAAAAAGGTCGCGGTTCCCCGCTTGGTTGTACACTCCCCTCCACTTGGGTTCCTTGAATTGTAATTCCCATACCCCATAGCATTAACACTTTCTATAGTTGCTCGTTGTTCAATCATGATGTAGCATGTGTTGGTGGCATAGTCACCCCCACAATATGAGCATTCAATTGGTTCGGGGTGTTGAGAGAATGAGTTACCTTTGTTAACAACCAAGTTTGACATCATACTTTTAAGTTCACTCATTTCTTGCATGTTCATGTGGTTTTGAGCTGCATAAGGGTTCTCCATCGAGGATACATTCCTAGAGCTCCCTCCCCTTTCACTCCTTCTTCCATAGCTTCTTATGTTCATTGCCAATTTTTCGATACTATTGTTGGCCTCAGCCACATTAAGGGTGTCAATTCCACCTCCGGTGGCGGCAATGATCATTCTTTGGTCATTTTGGCACAACCCCTCATTGAAAGCCGTTAACAAATCATCTCCCGACATGCCATGGTATGGGTATCTTGCCACAAGACTTTTGAAACCCTCCTAATAAGCATAAAGGGTATCTCCCATTTCTTGTTCAATAGTAGTGATAAGTTTCTTGGAGTGATTGTGTCTTGAATCCAGATAATACTTTTCAAGAAACTTTTTCTTCAAACCCACCCACGTGGTAACAGAGTGAGCCGGGAGGCAAAAGAGCCATTCTTGGGGAATAGCACCTTGGCAAATCATATGAAACTCGGCCAAGTGTCTATTAGGGTCGTTCCCCACCATGCCATGGAATTTAGGTAAGTTGTGGACAAAGAAACCTTTGAGCTCAAAGTTCACATCCCTCATGGAAGGATATGCAATACAAAGGGGTTGCTCCTCATAATTCCTTGCGTGAATCTCACCGATTGTCCTATTATCCTCCGCCATATTACGTGGGTAAAGGACGTTCAATAGAGATGGTATCCTAGGTGGTGACTCAAACTCTTCTTCCGGTTGTTCTTAAAAAATATTATTTTCCACTTCCTCTTCACTAGGTTCCTCGAAAAAGGTCTCCTATAAAGGGGATTTGAAAATAACCAATTTGAGATGCTACTTGAAGATGGATCAATATCTTGGTCACCAATTCCCTCTTGTGACCTAGGCATAAACTCTAAAACAACTCAACAACACAAATTAGTAACTTCAATAAGGTTGGCTAAGAAAACAAGAATAGCAACCCAAGAGCATATCACACAAAGTAACTAATAAGCTAAAAAAAATTGAAAAACAATCTAAACAAGTTATGACACTAAGAAGAGTTTAAATTTAATTTTTAGCTATATTGCCTTCCCCGGCAACGGCCCCAAATTTGACTGGGCTAATTTCACGTGTCGTTAATTTCGCTAATTAACTACGGTCAAATAACAATTTATATCTCCTAAACAAACACAAACTATCTTAAATAAAGGTAGTAATGGTATGAATAGGCTTGAACCCAAGAGAAGGCGGGATTAACTAAATTAACTAATCTAGACTCTTGCTAAAAACCAATTAACAAAACTAATTACTAACTAATTGCTCTAATCACTAATTAAAACACTAATTAAGATACAAACTTAAATTAATTACAAACCATGATATTAACAATGACAAAAACATGTAGGATAACACATATGGAGAAAGTTTGATTTGAGAAATTCATTAACATGTCTAAAATAAACAACAAGTACTTAAGATTCAAATATTCAAATATAAAGAAACTAACTTACTGTAATTTTCCCAAGTTCCCAACAATTAGCAAAGTAAAAACTCTTCCTTCCCTCTTTTCTCTAGTTATCTAATACAAGTTTCTAAGAAATTAGTCAATAAGGATTAACCCAACCAAGGATGACCCTTTACAACCCAATTTACACCCATTAAAACATGAGCCCAAATCAAAGATGCAAGCTTTATGAACAAAACCAAAGAAACAAGCTAGATTCATATAATAAAACACTAAACCATGTTCTAACCACACAATAAACCAAATTCCACTCAAAAGATTCCAACTTTAAACCAAATTTGCAATCTTTCAAGTTTGCTCCATCAATATCAAGACAAATTAACCAAAATCATCAAGACAAAGCACTAATTAAACAAACAACTTGCTAAGATGGTTACTCTCAACAATAATTCATTCAACAATGGAAAATAAACATGAGAAAATGATATTAACTAAAGAAGAAGAGGTTCAAAGAGTCTTACAATGCTAAAAGAGGAAAACTTGTTCCAATTACACTAATAAATGGAAGATTAGCTACCCATAATCAAGAATTACAACCGAAAAATAAAGTTCAACTTAAAGTTAGAAGCCAAAATGAAGAACCAAAAATTGAGAGAATTCTAATGTATTTTGTTGTGGAATATTATGGAAATGCATGGTATCCCCTCTCTCTCTCTAAAATCTGGTTCTTTTCTTGGCTCGAAAACCTAGGGCCTTCAAGAAATGGGCCTCCAAATGACGAGACGGAAAATGAAGAAGCACGTGTCCCAGGCCAGGACGCTGGCAGCGCCCACGGACGCCGGCAGCGTCGTGGGACGCTGGCAGCGTTCTGGTGACGCTGGCAGCGTTTTAGTCTGCTAGTTTTTACTCTTGGTTGCTCGCCTTGACTTTCGTTGACCCCTTTGAATGCTAGTCTTGCGTTGACTTCCATTGACACTTTCGACTTGCTTTTCTTGCATTGGTAATTTGCTCCTAGCCCACTCCAATTGTCGGGTTTTGGTCTCGGGTCTCGGGTTTGACTTTGACTTTAGTTGACTTCCGGGCTTGACTCTAAAACTTGGCTTCAAAATACCAAATAACAACATAACTACAAGGACTAAGGTTAGCATAAAACGATGCTAACGACCCGTAAAAAGTATATGAAACGGACCTAATAAACACTACTAAACACGACACATTTTGGTGTTGTCAATACTGTTGTGGAATTTCATAGTTAATGCTTAGATGATTTACCTAGAGGAGTCATAAGGTTCTGAGTAATTAGGCGATGTAATAGAATTATAATAATTTTCTCATATGAATTTGTGTAATTAAGGAGTGACTTTTTGCCTTTTCTATTCTCCAAAATGTTTTCTTATTTTATTATATAACTGATTTGGTGTTGGGTTATTATATTTGAGCCGTCATTAGTTAATGATGTTTTATTTTGGAATAGGAGGTAAAATATTTGTTATGGTGATAAATATTAGAACTTGTGATTAGATATGAGTGCATTTGAATTATTGGGGAGTTAGTACGAATTCCATGTGTATGATCGCTGCAAAGTGATAGATTAGAGTTAACTTTTTGGGAATGATTATTTGGAGTACTCGAAATTTTGAGGATAAGTTAATGTTTCTCTAGTTAAGTGATGAGGTGTGCAAGTTATATGGATTGGAGATTCCAGTAGTAAAATTAAATGTCCCTTGGATTTGTTAGCTCGATATTTGAAAGACTGGAGAAATTGAATTTTGAGATTATTAATGTGTTGGAAGAACATAGTGATTAGACTAGTGAATTATTAATGGAATAGATAAATATTGATTTGAGGAATAGGAGCAAGATGTAAGTGTTATGATTGTTACGCGCATTGGTGGACTTAGATATGTTTAAATTAGAATGTGGGATAAATTTATTATTTTGAATTTCCGCGGATTAGTTGTCGAGGATAATGGTATAATGAAAGTTATCTTGGAGTATATAAAAGTAATTTGAGGATTTTAGTGTTGTACTCGTTTGGAGAATCTTTTGAGGAATCAAAGGCTTGTTACTAAAGGATTTGTCAGATGACTTTCGATTGAGGGAATTCATGGGTAGTGATGAGCAAAGTGTTTTAAAGGTTGATTAACGCTCTTATTTAGAATTTGATGTAATGGGGAATATTATCAAATTTATGAGGACATAGGTTGTGCAATAGTTTTCATGGAAGTCTTTTAGGTATTGATATTTTGGAAGATAATAGGCTTTCGTCAATATCAAGAAGAGGGTAAAAAAGTATGGTTATGAGAAATGTAAGATTTTAGTTTTTGCAATTTTGTTTTTCTTTCTAATATCGTTTTGGCTACCATCTTGAGTTACTCTTTGACTTGTTGTATGCTTGCGTGTTTCTTTAGGATCGGTGTCCCTTAATCGATTTCCTTGATTAAACCGTTCATATCTCTCATTTAATTGGGCTTCTTCTCTTTGATTCTTAACATTGATATGTTTCAAGTCCTAGTAATGTCCTTCGATCTTATCTTTGTTTCGATATCCTTAAACTTTCAATTTTCACTAATCGGTGCGCCTTACCTTTTTTATATCCGTAATGAGTATTATATTTTACAAAATAATTTATGAATTGTTTTTGTAAGCGGTATTATTTGGGCAATAATAGGTAAACTATTTTGGTGATTAGTGAATGCCTGTCAGAATGGTATTGAAACTTAATGATTGAGCGTTGAACATGTTATATAAAAGATTTTGGTATTAAAGAAGCTTCATTTGGTACTTAGGAGGAGAATTGTTGATCTCAAGGCGTGGGGTTACTTAATGGATAGTTCTTTTGTGGAAATTTAGTGTCCATGTCAATGGTGTATACATGATAATTTTATGTTGATGGATATAAGTTAGTGATAATCTGGTGAAGTTGATTTGATTATGTATAATCTTAGTGGAGAGTGTAATATTATTGAAGTCTTTTAGGATGAGGTGGACAAGATTGAAACTTAAGAGAAAGTTTGTGTCTCGTTATACCTTTGTGGTACTTAAGGAAATGATTGGAAAATTATGATTTATGGAATCTCAAATTTGGAATTATAATTGGGAGTACTAATCGCAATTAGGTGTTTGATGTATTTAATGATAGGGTTGTTTGTGGATGAGCTTCTAAAATATTAATTGGTGGTATTTCGATTAGCGATATTTGTGGATGCATTGTTATATAATGGATATTGATGGAGTCTAATCATTTGAGGCGTTAGATTATGAATTTGTAATAAAGAAATTGAAATGTGATGAATTGAGGGAGCTTGCAGTAAGCGTGAATAGTGAGATGTGCCTTTGGAAATAGATTAAGTTATGAATTTTGTGGAATTTGAATGATCATATTCGTTATAGCATTTGTATTAAGATGTTGAAAGGTATAAAGTTAATTGCGGTCTATAATAAAAAGAGTTTGAGTGCAATTTGGTTACATTATAGTGATGTAAGCCTATTGAGATTTAGCGAGTTGTGGATTATGTAAATGATGTCCAAATTAAGGAATATGAGTTTGCCTTCGTCATGAAGCTTTTAGTGATGAGAGTGCGCAGCGATTGATGTTGTTATGGTTTAAAAGTTTTATGTAGCCGGTTGTTGCCCATTATTTGGCGTCCTTTTTATAAATTTCAAGTTTCGAGGACGAAACTTCTTTTTAGGGGATAGGATTGTAACACACCGTGTTTTTATAATAAATTTTATCCGGAAATTTATTTATTAAAATAATTATTTTACGAGTTTAACTATTTAATGAGTATTTAACGCTTCCGATCTCTATTTTGTTATTTCCCATTTTTACCTAATTTGAATAGGTTAAAATGTCCGTGCTCGATTGTACTATTTTAATTCAATAGCTACTTCTCTTATATCCATTTTCCGAGCGTTTTAATTATATTAAATCCGATTTGTAATTGGATATTCCATCTTGTGAGCTAATGGGTCAAAAACCCACTTATTAATCATCTATAAAAGAACAGTTGGTCTTGCTTCAGACGGACCATTTTGGTCTGAAGGAATAAGACGGGATTTTGTAACCACTTTACAGTTAGATGTAACCACTACTGAAAATAAGTTGATATAAGTTGTGGTTACATTTTATCAAAAAGTGGCAACATAATCCCGTCTTATTTTTCAGACGGAATTAGTCCGTCTGAAATAAGAATTTGTGATAAAAGAAACCCTAATCTAGCAACTAGGTTGCTCAATATTTTTTGCATGTGAGTGTTTCTGCCGCATCACCCCTCTTTCTTTCTCTCTATTCTTATCTTCTCCCTTTAACTCCATTGTTATGTAACTTTCTTTATCCAAATCATATATAAATTATATATTTACAATCCTGGCTCTTACTTGTATAATATATTTCATTTAAAGGATTTTTAAGGAAATCGATTGTATGGAGTTTAGACCTACATTTAGGGTTTCTATATTTAATGGGTAAATATGAAGAATAAGAGGAAGACGTCTTTCTTTTGGGGCGTTTTTGGAGGAGGACTTCTGTAGCACAATATTAATGGCGTTTTATGAAGATGAAGATTAGTTTGCGGTCTTTATTGCGTAATAAAGGTAACTAGGTGTTTTCCTTTAATTATGTTTATAGAAAGTGAATTATTAACATGATATAATGATTGATTATATGATTAATTGTTTGTGTGGTTATTTATGCTTATGATTCACATGTTTAATTGCATTTAATATTTATGTTGTTAGTTTATTTTAAATTATTCATTCGGTGTGCGAACTAGGGTTCAAATCGCGAACCCTAGCGTCGTTGGTGGTGGCGCGGCCGTGAGGTTGCTGTGGCCTAGGGTTTCATCCTCCTCCTTGAGGGAGAGGCTAGGGTTTGCTTATGTTGAGGAATTAGGGTTTGTTTTATATCATTAAGGTTATAGCATATTAAACTATAACTTTGCATGTAAGCTTCCCTAGTTATACCGTTTTGAGTTATAAATTTGAAAGTGAGGTTATAGCGCGGTGTACTATAACAAGACTCGTTGTGGTGACATGGCGGTTTATACCGTGGAGTCGACCCCTCGGTGAATTTGTTATAGAGGACTAACCCGTGATGGAAGAGAGTTATAGTTGATGATACTATAACCTCGCACGTATAAAGTTATAGCTTGAAGTGCTATTATTCCACTAATGTTGAGTGACGGTTATAGCTGAAGGTAATATAACTTTGCTGAAGTTAAGTGAAGGTAATAGTTGATGATACTATAACATGACAAGCTTAACCAAGGTTATAGTTGGAGTGCTATAACTTCACTAATGTTGAATGAAGGTTATAGCTGAAGTTAGTATAATTCACTAAAGTTGGGTGAAGGTTATAGTTGAAGTTACTATAACTTCACTAAGGTTAAGTGAAGGTTATAGTTGGTGGTATTATAACATTGGATGTTATATGCTTTTGTTTTTGGTGTTATGGGAACTCGAACTATAACATGACCTTTGAGGTGTAATGTTATAGGTCAAGATACTATAACCTTAGTCATCTGCGCTTGTTTATGTGTAGTGTTATAGTCAATTGGACTATAACGCTATGTTTGCATATCGTATTGGTTATTCTTATTCACGCATTGTTTGACAGTCGGTTATACTGTTCTTGAGCTGAGTCGTGACGTTGTTAACACATTGTTGGACATTTAGTTATACTGTTCTTATGTTGAGTCGTGACATTTTCACTCATTGGTTTGTACAGTCAGTTATATTGTGCATTTGTTTATTGCTGGTTGAATAGATAAGAGTAGTGTCAGTTATATACTATTTGGAATGAACAAGCATTACCCTTCAGGGGTTTATTTTGGTCTATGGTCGAGGGGGTATCAGAGGCAGTGGTTATACGCTCTGGTCCTCTAGTGTCGTTCGATGTACAGTTAATGCATCAAGAGTCTGGCCAAGTCTTAGACATATAGGCAGTGGTTATACGCTATACATAGTACCGTGGAGCCAGTGGTTATACGCTCCATACCGATGGAGGTAGTGGTTATACGCTCCATCAGCTAGAGGCAGTGGTTATACGCTCTGGCATGTTAGAGGCAGTGGTTATACGCTCTAACAGGCGTTCGCTCTATTTGTTATGCTTTAATGCTAGCATTGTGCCTTACGTTGTTGTGGATCGTGTGCTACTTTGGGTCTTAAATGTATTCATGGTCTAGTGGTTGCATATGGTCTAAGTATGCAGGATTGCATTCATGTAGGTTTGGTTCCGTCTTGGTAAGTTCGAATGTACGTCATATTGTATAGGTTGCTTCACATGTCATTTATGATTACTGTCTGTTGTTATAAACGGTTATTAATTCAGCCTGTTGTAAACATTACTGGTAAAGCACCTAGTTACTCCCGACTGATTGTCGACCCCCATTCTCAGGTTGAATTGGTTGCTGCTTGTCCGGATGTTGTGCTTGAGAGACTTGTGGCAAGAAAAATAATTTATTTAGGATATTATTTAAGTTAAGATTAATTAATAATGTATTAGTTTAGTTTTGGATTTGAGTATCGATCCGGATTGGTCAGGTGTTTCCGCCACCTTGATCCTATTCATCTTTGTACTCTAATGGATTATCTATTATTAAGGTATTTCTTTTGTTTTAATATTCCGGGTTGTTACAGTGACAATTCGTAAGTTTATCATCAAGTGATATTTCAAACACTTGTGTCTACCCCTTGGTCATCATCTACACACCGGTACGGTCGTTTTGACAGTCATTAGAATTTATTTGGAGTGTGGGTCGAAAACCGTTTCATTTTCTAGAAACCATTTTAAAACTCCAAGTCGGAACGCGTGGAATGTTCTGGATATTTTACTAATATTTCAAATTCTATCTTTTGATACAACATATCTCGTATCTTTTTATAAAAGGAAGTATAGATTTACCACAATTCCGTTATAGAAACGTGGAAATCTTTCTTCTGCAAAAGGAAACCTCTGGAAAATAACGCAACAGGCGTTGCGCCCATTCGAAGGATCGCAGCTCCTGTTGCGCCCCTTCCCTAGCTTGATTTCTCCGTTTTCGAGATACGTTTGTGTTGTCCAAAAACTCTTCGTATTTTCTACTTTAAAATGAGATCTTCGTTCTCACTTTTCAGGCACGCGAGTGTTCCGCCCTTCTCTTCTCTCTTTGCATTCTAGACCTTGCTCTAAGCTTTTCGATATCTACGTGCTTGATCAATCGACCATGTAAGCTCAGATCCTTCTGGGTACCCGTCACGTTTCCATGACCGACCAATTTTTCCACTACACAATCAATCAATCAATCAATTAACCAATCGATCTTTTAGTCCTTTAACGAGGGCACTTTCTGCATACATTCGAGTCGAGCTATCGCTAAAATGTTATTTTAGTTAATCTCGTTCCGTCAAACATGTAAGTCTGAGGGTGTAAATCCGATATGTTATTATTTTTTATTATTCGTTTAATTAATGTAAGATTCACGTCAGAAATAAATTCAAAGTTGATTTTAATCAAAACCTTTTTAAAAAAACATTTTTAGCGGTGATCATGATGCCGGGAAGAATCGCAGCAGCATCTGCGCCATCTGGAAGAATCGCAGCATCTGATGCGCCTCTTCCAGAGGCTACCCTGCTACTGCTCTTCTTCTTCTTCCTCTGGTTTCTGTAAACTCGTTCTTATTTTATTTTCTTTGTTTATAAACCGTAAATCGTATTTATCTTTCATATAAAACGTTTTTTTCTTGACTTAGATCCCTAATAATTCAATATTAGCGGGTTTTGTCTTTGAATCAAATTAGGGTTTTACAGGTTCAAATCTATGGATTCAGGGTTGATATAAATTGTAGAGTAATTAATATGTTAACCACTTCTACTCGAGTCATAGGTCAATAAGCTATTGTAAATATACAAAACAACATTAATTGCTCGCGATTCTGACTTCACAGTCATAATTCAACTCAAGCGCAGACGCAACAAGCCATGCGCCTTCTCCAGAGGACGCAACTGTTGCTGCGCCTGTTCTGGGTTGACTTCTGTCTATGAATTTCTGTTTTCGCTTTGACGTAGGTTTAATTACGTAATTAAATAACTATTAGTCGTAATATATCGCTCCTAATCTGTCTTTCAGTTTTCAAATATTTTATATTTCTTCAAATCTCTGTGTCGAATATATTTCTAACATGGATCCTTTATTCATTTGTAATCTGTTGTAATCTTATTTTTGTCATTGTAATTGTATGATTTCTTTGCCTTTCGTATGTAATCAATTCTAATTCCCAATTTTGACATAATTGAGTGATAATTACATGTTCACCGACATAGTCTAATTCACATACTGGGATTAAAACGTTGGATGTTTCATTGCATGCATACAATTGATAACATTTAAGATACGAACAATTTCTTTAATCATTAGTAGAGGTTGTTATCGAGGCGGGTGGGATTAGGTGTTCGATTAAAGAGCTTTCTAATACGTACCCTCACCCCTTACTCCTGATCTGTGAACATCCATGTTCATTGGCATCCACGAGAGTCATTCTAGACATAGAATGTTAAGGGTAACGAGTTCTTAGTGTTCATGTTATTACTTTGTGTCTTGACATGGCATAAATTATTCGAACGGTTCCAATTTTACATAAAAATTTGTGGCGACTCCACAAATGCATATTTCTACGCTTGTCCATCTAAATTCGCCCCTCTGTGGTTCGCCGTGTACCATAGTTCGGCAAGATTCACCAATCCGTGTATCACAGTTTGGCGACTCTGCTGGGGATTATACACTTACGTGTTACCCAGGGTGAAACTTGGACAAGGTTAAGGAATAGTTTCTACCAGACAGTTGTTGATTTTCATTACTCGACCTTCTTAGGTCGTTTTATTCGGCCTTCCTAGGCTCAACCCAACCCGTTTCAAACAACCTATCCGGACGGTCCAAATTCTTATCTGGGCCTAAAGATGGATAGCGATTGACGTCAACCATACCGCGATACATACTCATTTTAGTATCAAGAGCTTTCACTACTCGAGGAATTGGACTAGCAACAGACCTTACTCATGTTTGGCGCGGAACTCTCCACAGACCCGAGTTTGATTGCTTGGTATTGCAACCCACCCTTGAAGCGAAAACCATTTTAAATGCACTCAGCATACCGTTATAATGCCTGTATAAATGTGTATAACCCATACGTGATCACCATTTTGTAAATAAAAGTATGACGCACTTTTCAAAATAAAATCCTTTTTAAAACAGTAAAGCATTTTGAAAGGTGGCCTAAAGTAACACAAAATGAGTCCGAACTCTGCCCAAATGTCTAGTCAAAATCATCTTTTCTCCACTTCAAGTCGACACTCCTACAACCACACTACGGTTTTCTAGGACAAACATTTCAAAACTAGTCATTTTCATAACTCACTTAGCACAGTGGCATATTCCCACTTCACAAGTCGAGTCCTTTTGAGTAAGTGTTCTAAAATGGTCGATCGTGTCTAGATCCGGCTTCGGTCTCTTACCTCAGTTTCCAAGATGCCGGGAACTAGTCAAGCAAGTGTTCATCAACCCAAGCAAAACCCTAATGGTAATGATCTAGTCCTAGATGCGCTCATCCATCCCCAAACAAGTCAAAACTACGCTTATGCTCGCCTCAATGCCATTGAAAGCCGAATTGTTGCCATAGAAACTAGGCTTCCTGTGACACCCTCAAATTTGCGGAAAGAAAAAAAAATAATTTACATACATAAAAGATGATAATATATAATAAAGGTGTCATAAATAAAAAGGGTCATTACAAAACGGAAATAATATTATACAAAAGAAATATACAAGACGGGAGATATATCTCCCGTATAAATACGGAAATAAAAAGAGTATATAATAATATACAATCTAAGAACCGAATATAGGTCCAAGGTAAATACTTCGCTCGCTAGCTCGTCAATGTACCCAAAGTATGCATCACACACCTGCCAACCGCATTAAATATAAACACGGAAGCCACAGTCAGTGGGGAGTAACTCCGAGTTCTCCCAGCCACGAAATGTCGAGTTTAATAAAACATGAATAACATAAAAGCAATGTATATGGAAAATACAAAACCTTAACATATATGATATGCTTTTCATGTTATGAAACAAATAACTAACATATAACCTAGCATATGAAAGCTATCATGTGAATCTGATAATAAACTATACTACGAGGTAGGGAAGCTGGTATGCTAGCTCAGAGGTTACCGTTAACATGGCCATGATACACTCAAACCCTAATCAACACGTAATCATGTGAGTCAGTTAACAATCGGTAATCCAAACTCTATCAATCTTAGCCGGCTTGCATCTCACCTTCTAAAACTCATAGAATCATACAAACATGAAAGACAAATAATTCTACAAACAGGCATAAGTTCTTAGTACGGCGATAGTCTACTTATGTAACTCGAGGCTATACCACAAGGTAGGAAAACATCCTATTCCTGACTGATCATACCTAGCGACAACAAGCTATTCCATTCCCCTCCATGACATAACCGTACATTAGAAACTCTACTAGGCGACCCCCTAAGCAGAATGGCTATACTTAGCTTGCGCATTCAAAGTGAAATAGGCATTCCCTGCCCCCGACTTGGATCTAAACCCAAACCCACCAAGCGGGACCAAAAGCTATCGAAGCTGTGAACTCCATAGCTCGTTAAAGATAGTACGGCCTATCTATTCATGGTCCAATTACTCATTTAGAATTAGAATGGTCAATGACCCATATACTTCCCTAAATTCTCTATGGGTCTTTAGTCAACACAACCCGACATATATCCATACAAGCAACAGTCACGGGAAAAACATCCTATCATGTGACTAATTGTATATATATCATATTCAAATATCATATCGCCTCATATCTACTAAGGCTAATTCAATAATTAAATAAAACCTTACTTGAAGACAAATCCCCGGCCCGAGTCCCGCGACGGGTCATCAGTCAAAACGGGGCTGACTAGATCTTAGTTTGACCAAACCCGTTTGGTCAAACCGGCTAGAAACAGAGTCTTTACCACATGGACTTGATCATAAAAATCAACATATTCATTACATGTTATTTTATTAACACTTCTAACATGTGAATTATTATATCATACCAAAACCCGCTTGACTTAAAGGATATAACATTAAACTATAATCTCGTATTATAATTTCTAACATGTGAGAAATAATAATTTTATGAAAAACCTTTTTAATTAAATATTTTACTTATTAACATTTCCCACTTGCTAAATATTACAAAACACGATAAATTAACATTAAACTCCAAAAACCGTCACAAGTCCCAAAGTGGGACCCACGGGCTGATTTGGGCCGTGACATTACATGGGCCTGGACTGTTTTGGCTGTTTTTACAACTTTACTAAAAACCGTTTCTTAATATTTCCCGCATGCTTAACATAATTAAAACCCGTCAAAACAACAACATAACTACCAAGTATCGACACAACCCAAAGACCAAAACCCGGACCCACCATGGATCAACCCAGACCGTCTGGACCGGGCCTGAACCGGCCTGAACCGGCTGGTTTGGGTCCGGTTTACACGGCCATCTCCACGGTTCAAACCACAAACAACACCAAATTAATTCCAACATGTTTTAATTATCAAACAACCATTTTAACAACCATCCATACAAAAAATCATTATTATGAATAATCATCCAAATTCATCAAGAACACTAAACATATTAAAAATTTCCTACAACATAAAAATCATACTACTTATCATGTTACTCCTAAAATCCATAAATCATAATAACATGAACCAAAACAAAAGATGAACCAAAAACAAAAGAAACAAAAGCTATGTAACATTAATTCGTCGAGTAACTCGGAATCGTTACCCTTAGCTAGACAAGTCAATTAGCACCAAAATAAGAAGTATAAACCAAGAAACCCTCCTACTAATCTTCAACCAAAATATACGAGTCTCCAAACTCGTCTTCAAAATCTTCCCCTATAAGAAATGACAGGAAAAACATTATTAGAACTTAAAATATAAATTTCCATAATTAAAGTGTTGAAAACGATTTTGTCGGAATTGAAATAAAACCGTACGTGAAGATGGAGAGCGAAGAGGAGAGTCTAGAAATATAAGATAGGACGGATTTAATTAGGAAATGAAGGTTTTATGATGATTGCTCACAGAACGACGAAGGACCGGGAGAAGACCGCTTCAAGAACGAATGAAGAAGAACGTTGAAGAACGATTAATTAGATCTTAATTTGATTTATTGTAAAATAAAAAGTTGTTAGTGAGTAATGATGAGTGGTTGGGCCGTGTACATATAGAAGAATTAGGAAGTCGGGTTTTGAAATTGTTGTTACGGAATTGACTCGGTTTTAATAATTATATTACGGTAATTGATTAAATATTAAGTTAATTAAATCAATTATAAAGATATTATGTTATTGTAATCAAAAGTAATGAAAATATCAAGGTCTAAGAGAGGAGAGGGAGCCGTGTGATGTTGTGCTTGTCGGGTCTGTTTTGTAAACGATTTGCGTAATTTCCGTTGACGGATCGATAAAGTAACAAATATCTAAGATATTTGTATTAGTTTAATCGAAACAATTAAAATATCTCAAGTGAGTGGAAAGCGATGACACGCGCTTGTGACTCATGCCAAAGTCGAGTTTCGATTTTGTTTCGCGCTTTACGATGAGTCGGGAATAGTTAAATGACGTTCGGTTAAAACCGTAAACGTTATTCTTTAAATTCCGACTAAATTCAAAATAATTATATTAAATTATGATAAATCTTAATAAATCTAAATAAAAATAAATCAAAAATATTATTTTTTTAAATAAAATTTCGGTCTTCATACTTATGAGACGAGTCGGGAAAAAGTCAACGGAAGTCAAAGTTGACTGAAAAGTCGATAAAAGTCGAAGATGACTTAAAAGTCAAGAAAAGTTTAGGACGACTTAAAAGTCAAGAAAAGTCAATGACGACTTTCAAAAAGTCAAGAAAAGTCAAAGACGACTTAAAAGTCAAGAAAAGTCAAAGATGACTAAAAACGTTCTTGTCATGAAATCTCTCAGAAATTCCAAATACGAACGCGGAATTTCAAAATAAGACTCCGAACAAAAATTCCTATTTTAAAAACTTAAGTTCTACTGAAAAGTGTTATTAAATCTTTTTAACTGCAAATTGGTA
>JAIUZE010022161.1:0-15010 GCA_022085475.1 Heliosperma pusillum | reverse complement strand
GTTCTTAGATTGTATATTATTATACACTCTTTTATTTCCGTATTTATACGGGAGATATGTCTCCCGTCTTGTAAAATTCTTATGTATAATATTAATTTTCTTTTGTAATGAACCTTTTTATTTATGACACCCTTCGTTATGTATTTAAATTATTTTTTTCTTTCCGCAAATTTGAGGGTGTCACATGTGATTTATATAGCGGAAAATACACTGTTTTTAAAACTTTTTACATGCCAAGATAAAAATACGAGGAATGTCAAATAGATACAAACTAAAATAGAATATACCACAAGAGACGAAGTCTCTCAAAATGTTAACAAATATCAAAGTTATTAGCAAACTAGCTAAACAACGTCTAGGGTTGAATCGTCGAGGCCAACGCCCGCTAGCACACACCCGAACCCAAAAACAACTAGCAAAATCTATCCAATCAAGCAACCTGTTCATTCATGAAAAACATGAACGCCACAGTCAGTGGGGAGTAACTCCGGGTTCTCCCAGCCATATCACAAATAACATACTTAAACGAAAACACATAAATAGAAGCATGCATATATAAATATGAAAGTCCATAGACCTTAATTAGACTCCTCTAATTAGTTACTAAATTACTTGTTAATTTAGTATTTAATGATCTATGTAACATGCATGCAAATATAAAGACATTTATATAAAAGAAGAAATTTCCTCACATTGATATGGAAATAAAAGGGGCACAACAAGAACTTTTTCTTGTTGTTCTTGAGCTATTAATATGGATGAACAAGAATAATCTCCAAACTAGAAGACCTCCTTCAAGTTGCACCAAGATGACACCAAATAATCTACCCTTATTATTAACTAGATAATAAGATAGATATTATACTGCTAATATTAAAATATATTACTATACTAGTAATACTTAGTAAATATTAGTATTTGAGAGTTTTTAGAGAGAAGATGATTTTTGAGAGATGAATGAAAAATAAGCAAGAATGAACTAAAAAAAAATTGAACAACAATTGTTCTATTTATAGCCAAGAGGGCCGGCCCCTAGATCACCAAGTGAGTGATTTTTGTTCTTATTTTATTGTCATGCAAAGTGGTGGTGTGTTGTAGTGTAAGTGATGATTATAGGTTTACTATTCATGTCATAATCACATGTTACTTGTGAGTATGAATAAGAGCAACCATCATCACTAACCACTACACTCTAACCGGCCATGTGAGGCCTAATTTGATCCATTTTGATTTTTGATATTTGTCCCACAAATACTTATTAATCATATGCTTAATTATCTTGTATAATTAAGTGTTAATTTAATCATATAACAATTATATGTCGCAAATAAATGAATAATATGTACTTAACATTTTAAGTAATCTTTTACCATTATATCAATATATAATGGGTCCCACAATGCTTAGTTAATTTATTTTACAACTCCTTGTAAATATAATTAACTAATTACCTCTATCTCAAAACCTCAACTAATTTAGTAATTTAACGATTAATTACTAAGTTAAATGTCATTTAATCATATTAAATAAGATATAAATTTATTAGTCAATTATCACATAATTGAAAATTAAACTTAATCGAATTTGAGTTCTTAACTCAATTTCTAACAATTAACTCTCGTACATATCGAATATATGTAATGTACTAATTAACTGTATCGTATACAAATAATTAGTTATTATTTGGATTTCATCCTTTAGGTGTGACCAAAAGGGATCAGTTGATCACCGCCGTCAAACGACAATAACGTCAAACTCTAGTCAGTCAACCGTTATTGATTTACGTTAATCAACTGACTAATCATATATATAGTCAATAAATATCCCAATTATATTCCTTAATGAGATTTATTATGTGGCGCACTATTGTGGAGGACACCTACTCCAACAATCTCCCACTTGTCTGACACAAGTGTGCGTCACCGATTCTCTTGTCTCTTTATCACATCTCCCACTCAACGCAAGGTGTCTTTCAGGTCGCACTTGCGATTGACAATATCTAGAGTGGTTTTCTCGATAGGGAGAGTAACTGTCTGACCGGAAAATCTACCATAGATCTCTTTCCGAGCGTGGCCACGCATTTACAGTAACTTCTCCTCGAGTGGCCTAAAGATGTTTTTACCCAACGTGGGTGGACAATTCCTGTTGATTCATCTACTCTGTATGATGCAGATCACCATGATCCAGAAGATGTCCATCGGCCTCCTTTTACGGCACTACCTAGAACATCAACCAAAACCAATCGGAAACTGCACCGACTCAGATAGACGGTCGCCAGTCAAAAGAATCGACTTATAGGAATAAGATAGAAGACCCTGCCACGACCAGGCATCAAATTATTGATTTAAGGGTCTCTACAATGTCACTGTCCGACAGAGTGTCATACAGTCTGTCTATGTAAACGACCAGTCATCTCCATGACCCCATGGTGCTGAACCAACCATCGATCGACTTACAATCTAGTCATTTCGAGACGTCACCTCATTGAGTGACTAGGGACAAAATACTAAGTTCGTCTTATTCACTTGAATAAGGTCCAACATTGTCTTACAATCTATTCGGATAAACAAAGTCACCGGCGTCATACGACAATAACGTCAAAATCTAGTCAGCCAACCGTTATTGATTTACGTTAATCAACTGACTAATCATATATATATATAGTCAATAAATATCCCAATTATATTCCTTAATAAGATTTATTATGTGGCGCACTATTGTGGAGGACACCAACTCCAACAAAATATACATGTGAAATACAAAAAGGATAAATAGGCATTTCAATATTTAAGATATAGGCACAAGAAGTACAAAACCGTAACATCATATTATAGATAGACTCTGGGAAGACACACTTAGGCAACCATACACTCACTAGGGCTTGCATCTCACCGTTAGCGGCATAAGCTTGATAAGATTGAGACTCGACAAACAAATCACGCCAAGTCATCCAAAGATCACAAATAATCAATCATATAATCATCCATCCAAACGTACGAATACGTTGACAAACATCTCTCACGGTAAATGACACGCACTAGCACCGTGTGCACGACAAGTATGATTAAAATCGCATCCACGGGATAAACATTTCCCTGAACGCATACACGATTAACATTTCGTATATGTAGACTAATTTCCTCCTAGTAGAAGGACGATAATAATACGGTCCTAGTATAAACCTGGCCAGACTCTCGGAATCACATTTTCCGATTCGACATGCGATAAACATTTTGCATCCAAGACTCGGTCAACCATAGAAGCCGAGTACCCCAAATTCGGTCAACCTTCACAAAAGAGGCGGAAAAGAGCACAAGCATCATAAAAAGCGGTACGCTACATGCAATGACACCACCTCGCAAGTATACAACATTTGACGGCCGGGTCGATCAAAGCAAAGCGTTCGCCTCCAAACAACGTCGTCATATGCCCACTAACACATGCAATTAAGCAGTAAGGATACACTCCTCGTTCCGACATTCCAGCCTTACGAACGAAGAGGTGGCCCGGGGAATGAAGGTTCATAGCACATAACAATTAGTGCTCAAACCATAACATATGTAAAACCGACTCAAAGTGGGATATATAAAAAACCGTCACAAAACATGCGATACAAGCGAAAGGAATATCATATATTCTAAACATGAATATTTAAAGTCATTACGTAAATTTATACGATAAATGAACCATGCGAACTATTATAAATGAATGTATAAGAAAGAAAGGTAAAGAGAAAACCAGCGTATGCCAGCCGGTCAGGTGGACCGGCCGCCGGCTACCCGGCTGGCACCATAGTCACACTTGAAAAACATCAAAACATTAGCGTGATCCAGCTGGTAAAGTGGACCGGTTGCCGGCTACCCGGCTGGATCCTATGTCATACGAGAAAATGAAGGAAGAATTGAGGTGTGTCTCAGCCGGTCGGCCGGCTGAGACCAAAGTAATACCAAAATGCACGTAAATGTCAGCCATCTCCCAGCCGGTCAGCTGACCGGCGGCCGGTCGGCCGGCTGGGACCAAATGTACACGAAATCATCACTTAACACCCATGAATGTCAACCAAAACTCAACTATCATCATCAATACTCAATTCTCATTAACAATTATCAACTAACAACAACTATCATCAACAACACAATTCCTAGGACTAATCATCCTATTCTAAATACGATCACTATCATCAAAAACACATTAAAAACACGTAATGATATCGAGTAACCCTTCACCGTTACCTTTTCGTGTTTTCAATCCTCGTCTAGGTCCTTCTCTACTAAGTAGTAGTCTTTGTCGAGGTCTTGGAGGTCACCACCTACAATTAGACAAGAAAAGATGAATATACTTCACCTTTGAGAAACACGGATAATTTGAAACGTGAGAAAGACGGTAATTTTATTGCCAATTAAGATAGAGGACGATGAGAGGGAAAGATCAAGACGAAATTTAACGGATTTGAGCAAGTAAAGAAAGAGTAGTGTCGATTTTGAGTTTGATCAAGTATGGAGTTTAGGGTTTTGGTGGTTACTTGGTGAGGAAGAAGGAGTAAGTTGTGAGTGAGGGAGTTAGGGTTTAAAGGAGTATAAGGGAGTAAGTGGAAAAACATTGGAAAAAGTCCATAAGTGCCTTAAGACGTAACTCACTCGGAATCTCGAGTAAAGTCCGAAAACGAACTCGGATTTCTTAAAATAGACACGGGAAATTAAATTGTAGACTAAATCTAAATTTCGCTGAAAAGTATCCGTAAAATATTTTTACTATAAAAATAGGGTATATTTTACGGGTGTTACAAATGGGAAATATGATTAGGATTTTGCAGTGGCAGTAGGTCTCCTTTGTGACGGGTCGGACCTTGCGACGGGTTTTTCCTCTAACAAAATGGGTAGAGGGAACATGTGGGGCACCCCCCATGTGCTTCCCCTTTTCCCTTAAATGGGTCATTTGTGAGGGGAAGTGGTACCCGTCGCAAGCTTGTGACGGATACTGCTCGTCACAAACAAGAATTTGTGTTGCAGTGGTTTGGGAATTTGGGGGAATTAATTTGTGTTTGAGGGATTAAATGGGAAAGGGAAAATAGGATGTTTATTAATATGGGTTTGGGGGAAATAATTTGTACATAGTAATTGATGAAGTGATTTTGGTGGGTATAAATGATTAAAAATATTGTAAATTGAAAAAATAATTGGATTGATGACCTAGATTAGGACCTTTTGCTTGGGAGGGTGTAAATAAGTTAATATAAATAAAGGTGAAATTAAGAGTACAAATGTATGGTCTAAAAGAAATGGAGAGGAACTTTGGAACACTTGGGACTTGGGAGACACCGAAATCTGAGCTGTATCGAATTTCCAACACAAATAAAGCAACCGCACATCTTGCACTAAAAAGGGGAAAGTAGGGCAACGGCTAGTTGTTAAACTATGGCTCACATGATCCCTTGGACCACAATCTCATGTACACTTAAGAATTGCTCCTATTTCAAACCAACCAATCTTTGACAGTTAAATTTGTCAGCCACCCTCAATTCCATTAATAAATTAAGAAATACATCAACCGTCAACCGTGGAAAGAAAACTTAATTCCTAACACAAACCTATTTTATAAAAAATTAATTAAAAAAAAACATATTTGACTTCAACGAGAAAATGCAAATTTTAAACCTATTATCCCATAAGCCTTATAAAGGAATCCCAGAAAGCGGCAATGGCGAAGGCAAATGGGAGGACAAAGTTGCCTCGGAACGACATGTTGGAGGCAGCATTTTTAACAGGAGACGCTGAGGGTGGAGGAGGAGGCTTGACGACGTTGATGGCCAATTTCATGCCTCCGTAACAGAATCCGTTGCCACTGATGAAGTAATAATGTCGAGTTTGATTGAGCGGAACGACGTCTCTTCCCGCTCCAGTTGTCCAGTTAGCGCGAGGGTGGTCCGCGATACAGTTCTCGTAGTTAGTCTTGTTTACCTCCAACACATTGTTCTGCTGCCTGTCATACACAAAAACTAGGGGGGGAAACCACTTGGGTTTGTTAATCACATGGAAGACAAGATCCTAGTTGGATGACTTGAAAACAATACTAAAGTATAACACTCAATTAATTGATTAATATTACGTGTAGATGAAGTTAATATGGCAAAACTTTTTCTTTTTAACGCCCGAAAATTACTAATGTCGCCCAAGTAAAAGACTAATTTACCCTTTACTTTAATCCCCTTCACCCCCTTTACTAAAAAACGTTCTTGGACACTAAACCCCTTACCCTGTATCTTAATCCCTATCTCTAACCCCATTGACAATTTGCATCTAAAAGAACATTGCCAAAAGCATAATTTAAAAATGAAATCAAACACTATGTACATGGCTATCCAACTTAGAATTTCTGAAAACTTGAACAATTGAAATCAAAGAAAATACTTAAAACTGATAAATCGCTTTTTAACAATGTTCCAGAAATTCATATAACCAGCACTAATCCGAGAAACGAGAATGCTGCTCGTTGGGTAGCTATGAGTGACGGTGTTCATGTGAATTTTTACGTAACTGCCATGACAACGATGTGCACGAGACACGAAGCCGAGGTCAGGTTGTGTGCCGTGAACGAACGAGCGGTGGTCAGGTTGTGTGCCGTGAGCGAACGAGCGGTGGTCAGGTCGTGTGTGTCACACGAATATGCCTTAGTTGCATCGTGTGCCGTACATGATCAGCTTATGGTGATGTCGTGTTGTATATTTGGAGCAATGCTACCAAAGTACCAAGGAATGAGATACACTGGAAACAGTGTAATGATATCGTTTCACTTTAAACCAGAGAATTACAATATCACTGTAGTAGTAGCTTAGTTTTAAGGATGATGCTCATTTTGAATCTGCAAAATTTCTGGGTTTACTCAGAACGAGTTTGAGTGGATTTCTTTTTCCTTAATTTGTTAACTGAAAAAGTTAGATTATTATTTTTATTTTAATATGAATTGATGATTGATTATTAATTATTCCATCTTAATTAGGCAATTTGATCCGATTGATTTAAATCGTCAAATACTTCAAGGAGCCTAATGAAGATTTTAAAAATTGGAGATAGCTGTCAGTCAGGGAGGAAAAAAATTAATTAAGGGTAGAATTGGAAAATATGTGTGAAAATTGGGCGACATATAGTAAAACTCGGGCGATATAAAGCAGTACCCTATGGCAATCAGGGAATAATTTATTGACATTCACACTAGAAATGGTTTGTAGAAACTTCCTAAATTAATCGATATTAATAAAGACAACAAGGCAGCAAAAATGAAAATATTAGGTGGTATGACCTATGACAGGCTGTTCCAACCCAACACAGTGCAACAAGTAAACAAGGGTAAGCCACATAACAGGATTCCCACCAAATATCAACCTACAAACTCCGCATATCCATCCTTGTTGATAAGCTTGGTGGCGGTCATCTTACATTATTAACTAAATCAAAATTATGGAACACTAAACAAGTACCCCGTATGTCCACCTGAGTGATTCTTGTATTAGGAATATGGTACTCTTTACACCGAAGTTACTAAAATATTCCCTATATTAAGGAGGACATTTTCCATGGCCACAAATCTGCAATTATTTGGAGATTAAGTTTTGATGGTTTTATGATGTTCACGTACATTAAAAGTGATTGGTGAATGCAAATCATGCTAAGTGTTCAGTTCTTGTTATAGTAAGTCTTGATTAAGACGGGTACTATTTATCTAAAGTTTAAAACATGTCAAATATTACTAAGTGGCGGTAATAAAGACAATATTTTTCGTATTTTCCAGACAACAAGTTGGATGATTTGATAAGTATTTGAACTGTCTTAAGTTTAAGACGGATATTCTGTCTAAATTTTAATTTGTGTTCTTATTAATGAGTATTTCCAAAATGATCGAATTACTCATTATCTTCCTTTTTGGAATCTCGGACATAATAGAAATCATTACCAAAATAACCCAAATTTGGTCATTTTCTTAACTAGAGTCTAAAAGCATCATCCAAAAAAAGCCTTGTAGCAATTTTCAAACACCAAAAAAAAACAAAAAAACCTCCAACTTTCAAGACAAATGATTTTAATTACATGCATTATGATTTTCATACAAATAACCGCCTGTATAGTAAATATTGAAGTAGTATAATAACCGCCTGTATAGTAAATATTTTCATACAAATAACCCAAGTTTAATTTTTTTTTTTTTTCTATTTTCGCTAAAAATAGAAATTGACAATGAAAAAGGCAAACAGGATACCTATTTTTTAGGAAAATATGAAATTGATAAATGTTCGAAAATATGTGGGATTGTGGGAACTGGGAAACACAAAAGAGAAATTAATTTCAACATCTGTAGTATGGCATTCAAAATAGGAACAAATCAGCAGCAAATCTAGGACGAAAAAAACGCAACTAAATATGAAGTAATAATAGAAAGGCTTACATCACCCAATGAAATTGGCAACAATTAATAATCATCATCACTTAACTAGCAAAATTAGAAACCATAAAATGCAGCACAAACTTTACACTAGGATGATAACAAGAACTTATCTTAAATATATAAGCTCAAATACACTAGATCTGAACTTAAATGAAATAATACCCAGCTCAAATATTTAACAAATTTGAACTTTAATGCATTACTAGTCCCAACATTTTTGACTCGTAAGTCGTAAATACAAATCCTGATTCCGCCACTGCATTTAAGCTGGATCTAATATAATAATATAAACATATACTAGGAAAAAGAAGAGAGAATGACATACAAAGCCAGTCTCCAAGGTAGAAGTGTTTGTCCTGAGCCCAAACAGTGAAGTTAACACCTGAAGAAGCCCAACCAAAACTACCTCCTACAATGTATCTTTTTGCTGATGCTTGGGGTAGTGTAATTACCACCATGGCGCATATTAGCGCCATTAGTAGGGTGCTATACCTTAGTTGTAACTCCATTGATGCACTCTTCTCTTCTATACTATGGTTTTTTTTTTGTTCTTTTTGTTAGTTTGTTTGATTTATGAGGGGATGATAATAAATGGTTTTAAGTTATGGTATGAGGATTTTGGTTACATATTATATATATAGCGATATGATATAGGGGCATGGCTTTAATTTGAAAGGATTATGATGCGGAAAATATTGACTAAAATGATCATATATTGGCTGTCAGGTCATGGTCTTGAGATCTATCCACTTCACATGGTTACTGTTTTCTTTATAGTATTTTATTTATTCAAATGCTCTTTTCAAGATCAGCTCGTCTCGCTAAATAGTAAATACGGGCACTATTCGTCATGAACCAAAAAACGATAGTACATCTCTCACAATATGTAAGTGAGAGGTTAAGTGGAGAGATTCATTTGCATCCCCCACTTGCATATTCTGAAAGAAATTATCCGTTTTCAACTTGTGATAAATAGTGCCCGTTTTCAATGAGAATTTATGTTCAAAGATTAGGTTTAAGGTCTAACTTTGTACGAAATATCCTTTTTTTTTTCCCCGAAAAACTTCAAGTAATTATACCTCGTATTTACGAGTTCTAAATATGACGTTTATTTTTTTTTATACAACTCAGCTTTTCGAGAACTATGCGTGTCATATTTTATAGAATTTTACCCCTCGTTTTAGCTCCTTTTTATATGCTAATTGCACTATTTATAGTGATTTTATGGGCTAATAACGTTCTCTAGATATTTTGGAGGGTTTCATTGTGATTTTAAAGAAAACAAGCAGTTTTGCAGCTTTTCCCTACCATTTTAACACCAACTACGAAGAACAAAGTTATTTGGGCAAGTTTAGGCCAAGCTAGGGGAGTTTCGATAATTTCACATCATCCCAAAAAAAAAACGGGATCGGAATTCATCTCGAGCAAGAAAGCGGAGTCAATTTGAAGATTAGAGGAAGAGCGTGCAACCCCTAATGGTGTCCCCTATTGGGGTTAGCAACCCCGACCTTATGAGGTTAGGTGATCCCACGAGGGAAGCAAGAAAGAACAAGGAGAGTTGGGTAGCTGCGTCCCCGATCAGGGTTGCACCCTCCTACGCGTTTGGACGCCTCTTCTACCCTTCATAACTCATCATCATTGTTCATTATTATTTCAGACGACTGCTAAAGCGCCAGCTCTAGTATAAATAGAGAGCTTGTTACTTGTTTCAATCATCCAATCTTACACAAAAAATTCTATTATCTCATTTCTAGTCTCTTTCGTTAGCATTTTAGCTTTAATATTCAGTCCTTTTTAGCATTTGTAAGCTATACTTTGGTTTTTATTTCGAAGCTTTCTATTATAAGCCATGGAGTTTATTTATTCTTATTCTTGTTCCAATCATATAGGTAAATTTTAATCCTTATTTGTGGGATAATATCTGTATACTTCCCTTTAAATCATACAGGATTATAATGAAATTAAGATTATATGATTAATAGTCATAAACGAAAATGCATAATAAACGAGAGATTAGAAATAACCTTTAGTCCTTGCTTTAAAGACCTAAGAACAATATCAAAATGATGATATCTCATAATCGTAGCACCCAAGATAGAATGAGAAATGCCTTTGAATTTGCTAGAATGCTTTGTTAAAAATTACTATTAACTTTTTAATTTTGTGATGTGTAGAGATGGAGGCACAAGTGAGAATGAATTAGGGTTAGAATAGAAACTCAATTTTTCTCCCTTCTCTCCTTTCCTCACGGCTAAATTAGGGTTTTATGAGGAGATTTTTTCTCCTCAAAATAACTACCCATTGACTGAAAATTGCAGAGTGAATCTGGACTTTATTTCGGTTAAATTCGCTTTAATATATAATGTGTATTATTATTATAAATGTCATTTGTGTTGTCATGTATTAATATGTCCATACAACATTTTGTAGTCGATACATTAATACCGGTCTGACAACATCTAATATGACAATCGTATAATATATACGTAAATTATAATTATCCGTATAATTATAATTTGCTAATTCAATATAACATTTTATATTCAATTACGAATTAACCTTTTAATTCGCATAAGCTTACATTATATATATGCTAATTAAATACAACAGTTTATATTTAATTACGAATTACTTTTAATTCGTCTCACCTTATATTATTTAATCGTTATTAAATAATCGTCTCATCATCACATTGACTAACGTTTTAGTCAAATACACTGACTAACCTTTTAGTCATATAATAGGGCATCGATATGATTATTTTCTCAAATAATCACATCTCTCAAACACATCCTCTAGGTGTGACTTTTAGGGACCAGTTGATCACCGCCATCTGTATGACAATAACGTCAAACTTATCTAGCAAGCCAACCGTTATCGATAAACGTTAATCAACTGATTACAATACAAAGTATACCCTGTGAACCTATAGAGATTTATTTATGTTATTGCACTAACTGGGGAGGACACTGGCTCCAACAATCTCCCACTTGTCCGTACAAGTGTATGTGCGATAACCGATTCTCATATCCATAATAAATTTCTCCCACTCAATGTAAACCAATTTGCAAAGTCCGTATTCACAAAGGTCGTAGTTTACAAGTGATCAGTATCAAGAGTGGTTTCCCCGACTAGAGATTAACTTAACTGATAAACGAATCTTTATTCGAGCATGGCCATGCATTTCAGTTACAGCTCCTCGAGCGGCCCTGAGAAATAACATAACCTGATAAAGGTTGGATATTTTCTTCAACTCGAATATTGCAGATACAAGCACAGTATGAAATGACCCAGTAAAAATCTACTTAGCCTCCTGTTACGGTCGACCATGAGAAAGAAACCAAAGTCACCCAAAAACTGCCTTAATCTCAAGAGACAGTGATAGTCAAAAGAAATCGACCTAGGAACACTATGGACGTCCTATCCACGACCTGGCACCCTAATGTTCTGAAACATTGGACTCCTACGTTGTCACAAAATGTCCTGCGCAGTATCATTATAACTTGCATCTGTGATCGATCAGTCAACAGTTTGACTTATGGCTCGTTGAACCCAACATCAATCGACGTCACAAAATAATTGCCAGAGTTATCAGCTCATGTAGGCAATTACGGACCAAAACAAATATAATGTAATTCAGTTCACTTTGTGGTGTTCAATGTTGTCAGTACAACCCACATGAAAAACAAAATATAAAACAATACGATGATTTCATAGATAGTTTTATGAAAAAGATACAGGTGTCTAATCCATATAAAACAACTAATACAACTCAGGAACACGTTTGATTCCCATGGAAATAACGGGCCCTTCATGCTTATCATATCTCAATGGTTTAGTGAGAGGATCTGCGACGTTATCATCCGTAGCAATCTTGTCTATCACTATCTCCCTTTGCTCCACGTAATCTCGGATCATGTGAGCCTTCCGTTGTACATGCCTAGACTTGTTGCTAGACTTAGGCTCCATAGCCTGGAAGATGGCACCACTATTATCACAATAGATGGTGATCGGGTCATCCGAACTAGGAACTACAGTTAGTCCCTTTAAGAATTGACGCATCCATATAGCTTCCTTCGCAGCCTCTGAAGCAGCATAGTACTCGAACTCAGTCGTAGAATCTGTTATAACACTTTGTTTGGAGCTTTTCCAGCTGACCGCAACGCCATTAAGAGTAAAAACGAATCCAGACTGAGATTTCGAGTCATCTCGATCCGTTTGGAAGCTAGCATCTGCGTAACCGATTGCGCATAGCTCAGTGTCACCTCCATAAGTCAATACCCAATCCTTAGTCCTCCGTAGGTACTTAAGGATATTCTTAACAGCTATCCAGTGTGTTTCACCTGGATTTCCTTGGTACGACTCTCATAATCAATGACATATGCCACGTCTTGACGTGTGCATATCATGGAATACATGATCGATCCTATAGCTGATGTAAAAGGAATCCGACTCATGCGCTCGACCTCTTCCGATGTCTTTGGTGCTTGAGCTTTACTCAACTGCATCCCAGAGACCATTGGAAGGTTCCCCTTCTTGGAGTTGGTCATGCTGAACCTCTCAAGAATCTTATCTATATAAGACTCCTGACTGAGGGATAACATCCGTCGTGATCTATCTCTGTAGATACGGATCCCAAAAATTCTTTGTGCTTCACCCAGATCTTTCATCTGGAAATGGCTCTTTAACCAAACTTTTACCGAAGTGAGAGGATATGTCATTCCCAATCAAGAGTATGTCATCGACATACCATATTAGGAAGACAGTCTTGCTCCCACTCGACTTGATATATAAGCATGGTTCCTCGACCGATCGAGTAAATCCATTCTCTTTTATCACCTGGTCGAAACGATGATTCCAACTCCGAGAAGCTTGCTTAAGTCCATAAATGGAACGCTTAAGCTTGCAAACTTTCTTAGGATTTTTAGGATCAATGAAACCTTCGGGTTGTACCATGTACAATTACTCCTCCAAATAACCGTTTAAGAAGGCGGTTTTCACATCCATCTGCCAAATTTCATAGTCATGAAAAGCGGCAATCGCTAAGATTATCCGAATGGAACGCAGCATAACTACGGGTGCAAAAATTCATCATAGTGCAATCCTTGCACTTGAGTGAAACCCTTTGCCACTAGTCGTGCCTTGTATGTATCTGGTTGTCCTTCTACAGAATGCTTTATTTTATAAAGCCATTTGCACTGAAGAGGCCGAACCTTATCAAGTAAGTCAACCAGATCCCATACATCATTCTCATACATAAAGTCCATCTCGGATTGCATGGCGTCAAGCCATAGCTTAGAGTCGGAACAGGTCATGGCACTTTTATAGGTAGCGGGTTCGTTACTCTCTAGGAGTAAAACGTCATCTCTCTCATTCTCCTCGACCATACCAATGTATCTGTCTTGAGGAATAGAGTGTCTACCCGACCTCCTAGGTTCCAAAGGAATATTAACCGCAGCCGATGATGAAGGAACAGTTTCCTCCATTGGTTGCTCGGTTGTTGGTTCTTGAATCTCCGACAGATTGAAGGTTCCATTACCTGTCCTATTCTCGAGAAACTCTTTCACTAAGAACGTCGCACTAGCCGCAACAAAAACTCGATGTTCGGTAGGCGAGTAAAAGTAATGACCAAACATCCCTTTTGGATAACCAATAAAGTATGTCTTGACCGATCGTGGGCCGAGCTTATCGGCAGGTCTCCACTTGACATAAGCCTCGCAGCCCCAAACCCGAATAAAGGACAAGTTAGGTACCGTTCCCTTCCATAATTCATATGGAGTCTTGTCTACAGCTTTAGACGGACTTCGGTTAAGTATTAAAGCAGCTGACAAAAGAGCATAACCCCACAATGAGTCAGGTACAACCGTGTGACTCATCATGGAACGAACCATATCAAGTAATGTTCGATTTCTCCGTTCGGACACACCATTCAATTGTGGTGTTCCAGGTGGAGTTAACTGTAGTACTACACCACAGTCTTTGAGGTGTTGATCAAACTCATTCGAAAGATATTCGCCACCACGATCTGAACGTAGTGCTTTAATGTTTCTATCCAGTTGGTTTTCAAACTTATTCTGGAATTACTTGAACTTGTCAAAGGACTCACTTTTATGCTTCATTAAGTAGACATATCCATATCTACTCAAATCGTCCGTGAAAGTGATAAAATATCTATAGCCATCTCTAGCGTTGATTGACATAGGTCCACACACATCAGTATGTATGAGTCCTAAATAGGTCAGCAGCGAGCTTCCAACACCTTGAAGGAAAATCGGAGTCATTGCCTATGAGAATGATTCACGTGCGAAAAAGATTCATAGTCAAATGGGGAGATAGTCCAATTGTCAATGAGCTTCTTCACGCGTTTTTCATTTATGTGTCCCATACGGCAATGCCATAGATAGGTTTGATCTTTGTCACCAACCTTTGCTTTCTTACTACTCACATGCATTATATATGTGGTTTGATCTAAAACATAAATCTCATTCATGGAAACTGCTTTACCATAAATCATTTCGTTTAAAGAGAAAATACAGCTATTATCCTTTATTACAAACGAAAAAACCGTCCTTAT
>JAIUZE010022160.1:0-33906 GCA_022085475.1 Heliosperma pusillum | reverse complement strand
GATTTTGCAACCAAGTGACTCCAGTTTCTCGACATTCTCAATCATGTCAAGAATGTGTGGGCTAACTGATTGGCCCTTCTGGAGTTTCGCTTCAAAGAAGCGACAGGTATGCTCATAGCTAACGATCCTCGGAGCTTTCGAGAACTCGTTAGAGAGCGTGGTGAAAATCTTGTTTGCACCTTGGGCAATGAATCGTCTTTGCAAATTGGATTCCATTGAAAAGATGAGTACGTTCTTTATCGCACACGCCTCCATTACGAAATCAATATAAGCAAGTGATTCATTTGCTTCTGCATTGGGGCCTGGGTTTGGCGGTAGTGGCTTAGTCAAGTACTCGAGCTTACCGTCAGCAATGGCAGCATTCCGTAATGCCGCCTCCCAGTCCGCAACGTTGGACCCGTTATTCTTCAGTCGCGTTGACTGATTCATAGTGTCCATGAACATCTTAAGCCAGGACTCACGTCCGAGCGTGGCACTTGGCATTGGGTCATCAGTATGGCCAGCCATTTGTTATTAGCAGTTTATATCTGAATATTTGACTGTGGGAAAAAATAAATATGATAAGTTTCATCGTTTTAAAATTTGAGTCTAATGAAAAACTGTTTAATTCGATGACTCGTGCATTTATACAATTGACCTTCCTCAAGAATTATATAAATGATCCCAAGACTCAATTTCTGTAAATTGATAAGCCAACCTCTTGGCTAATTCTACTTTTAGAATTCATGGTCGATAAATTTCTGTAAATTCTATCTATAGTCCATCATAATCACGAGATATTACTCGTACTATAATGTTGAGATAAAATAGGTCAACACTCACTACTTACCCAACGTAGAAGGGGTCATATTATGACTTCCGACGAAGAAGGGGCTCATAGTAGTTTTCCCTATAAAGACTAGTCTCAATTTTAATTTATAGGGGAAGGTCCCATCATCTTAACTTAAATTCATTTTAAGTGAACGAATGTCTAGCAACTCGAGAATGATTTAACTAAGGTGATGGCCCTAAAAGCGAGTGACATCTGTATGTCCATGATTAAAATATTCAACCTATATGAATCATTTTACATGCATTTTATCAGGTGGTTTGGTTTAGGCGGAATATGATGCAGTTATCTATCATGTGAAGGAAAGGAAAAACGAGAATGAAAAACGTAAAAGAAAAAACATGTCCTAGTGTGGCCTATCCTACCAAAAAGAATAAAATACAACTCGGAATCCAACAGATTGGACCCTCGAAGCTTGACTTTATCACCCTTCTTGGTCCATGCAGCGGGAGTGAGCTCCAATCTCCATCTTTAGTCTTCTTTGAAATTACAACAAATAAAATTACATATAACCTATTTATTACAAACTAATTTCAAAACCCAAAACTAAAAAATAATGGAGATGCGAGATCTCAAAATACATCCAAGACTATATTACCATCATTACGGTAACACAATCTACTAAGGCCACACTAAGTTACAACTGATTGTAAAATTACGTTAAAAATTCATTCAAACATTCCCAAAAACATTATAAAAGCATCAACTAAAATAAAACATTCAAGACATAATACAGTTATTACGATGTTTTATTATCCAAACCACCCTTTAACATAGATTATAATTATGTGGTAATTCTGTAATCACCCACATCAATTACAATCTCGATTCATTTTACTGATAAAATGAACTATCCTAAACATTTCAAACTGCTTTAAAATGTAAGATATTAAGCATATGTGAACCGTTTCACATTAATTATACACAATCCGAATGATGTACAATTAAAGGCCAAAAACTGAAACACGAAAAACAGAAATTTTTCATCAAAATTTTCGGCAAAAATTTTTCAAGCAAAACGGTCCTTATCGACAAAAAGGGAAAAATTAATATCCTTTCAAATGATAAACTCATTCAACATCAATTTCATTTTCATTTTAATCTAATCTTTATTAAATTAAAATCTCTACAAATCTATTCTATGTTATTTTAAAAGATTAAAATAACAAAATAAATCTAAATGAAAACAAATACGAAAGGAAATACGATTCTGTAAAGGTCTCGATCGAGAAGAAATTAAACAATAAAGTCTCTCGATCGACTAATTCTTCCTAGTCGACAAACAGGGACCACGATCGAGTATAAAAACAATCGATCGACCAAAAAATTTTGAGCAAACTGCTCGATCGAGCAGACAAAGTTACTCGATCGACCAAACTATCCAGAAAACAGCTCGATCGAGCAAAACCCAGTACTCGATCGACCAAACAACAGAGAAAACTGCTCGATCGAGTGAAAACAAGTACTCGATCGACCAAAAACTCACAAAAGCTGCTCGATCGAGACACTAAAGTCCTCGATCGAGACAAACACACAGCGGCATAAACAGTTTCGGTTTATGAAATCAAATTAAAACAATTTCGTGGCCTATGCTCTGATACCACTTGTGGGAAATCCGTATTACCACAATACAATTATTATAGGATTATAACGAAATAGTAATAACTTGATTATACTAGTCATAAACGAAAACAACAAAAGGAATAGAGATTTAGAAATCAACCTCCGGTCCTAGCAATTGGCGTAAAGAACAGAGATATCAAAGTAGATATCCTCCTAATCGTTGCACCCAAGATGCTCCGAGAAATACCCTTTCCTTTTGCTAGAAAGTAAACCTTTTACGCGATCTCACTAATGAGAAAAGGTTTTGTGTTTTGTCAAAAGTTACAGTTAACTTTTGTCTGTTGTGATGAATTTGCAGATGGAGGCTGTGTGAGAATAGAAATTAGGTTTTTTTTTAGAATTCTCTTCCACTTCCAATTCTCACGTCTCCTTTTAGTTTATATGAGGAGATTTAGTCTCCTCAAATAACTACCCATTGACCCGAAAACCCGAGTGTATCTGGATACCGTGTTTCGGTCATTTTAGCTTCCAATATAATGTAATATCTTATAATCGTCGTTTTACATAGACCGACATTATAATCCGTCATTAATTATAAATATCCGTATATTTATAATTTGCCAATTAATTATAACGGTTTATGTTTAATTAGCTTACATTATATACTATAATTAAATATAACTTTTTATATTCAATTTTACGAATTACAGTTAATTCGTCTCAGCTAACTTTATTTAATCATTATTAAATAATCGTCTCATCATCACATTGACTAACCTTTTAGTCAAATACACTGACTAACCTTTTAGTCATTTAATAGGGCATCAATATGATCATTTTCTCAAATAATCACATCTCTCAAACACATCCTATAGGTGTGACTTTTAGGGACCAGTTGATCACCGCCATCTGTATGACAATAACGTCAAACTTATCTAGCAAGCCAACCGTTATTGATAAACGTTAATCAACTGATTATTATACAAAGTATACCCTGTGAACCTACAGAGATTTATTTATGTTATTGCACTAACTGGAGGACACTAGCTCCAACACTTAGTCTTCACTTCCTATGAGCGAGTATACTGCATTTTGACATACTAATGATCTACTTAATACTTCAATAGTTTATAAAATTAATTACATGTATTAATGAACTAAGGAAATTCAGTTTATCGTTTTGGTGTATGTAGGGACCACATCCTAGAGCTGCATTCGAACTCATTAGAATCGATGGTGTACTCAATGCTATCAGTCAGCACTTGAGGAAATCGTAAGTGAGGCACTTGTCTTTGTTGCAGGTTTTTGAAACTGTAGCTGACTTGGGGTCTTCTTTATCCCTGTGACTGTTATAGGATATCAAACACTCAGAATGTCTATACATTTTCATTTATTTAGTTATCATTATGCCTTTGTTGCTTGCTTATAGATTGATTGGACGCCTCAATATCCTGTATTAGGTCAGATGAACTATACATAGATAATGCATGTCAACTTCTGTGTAATTGAAGGCCATATATGCACAGCGTCACCTGAATACCTATAAGGCTTGTGCCTATGGTAGGGTAATGGGCAAATCTACAATATGCTACATTACCCCTGTGTTTAGAGCAGGTTTTACATAATTGTCGAAATATTCAAGTTCGTAGAACATATGCATAACACAATCTACTGCCAACTCTAAGATTTGAATTTTGAAGAGTTCTAATTATTTGCTGTTCTTCATATCTACCCAGCAACAGACTAATAATACTTATAATCATTTGTAATGAGCTAACGGCTAATGAGTTATAGGCTATCCGGCTCAAGTACTCACCTAGTCACTTTCACATTTTGGGACTCAGTTAGTAACTCTGAAGTTTGGGTATCTTCAGTTTGTTTTGACTAGTGGTGGGTGGATGGGGAGATTTTCTTGGTTGATTTTATAAACTGTTGAAACTGTTGGGAGGGTGATACATTTAAAAGTGTTGTGCCCAAAACATTTATTCAGCGAGTCCACTTATTTGATTTCGTTTCACTTTTTGTCTTCCTTCAATTGTTTGCTCTGGTTGCATCTAGAAGTAGTAGTAATGCAGAAATAGTACTAATGACTCGCTATATGCTGTTTTCAGGGATGATGAAATAGCAACTGAAGTTGCTTGGGTAGTTGTGTATCTTTCAGCTCTTTCAGACATAGCGTCAAGTATGATGGCGAAGAACAATTTTTTGCAGCTTCTTGTTGAAAGATTGGCATCATCAAATAGTTTACAACTGCTTATTCCGGTAATCTTGATTAATAAAGTCTACATACAAATCAGTGGAATTCAAGTTTTTTTGGCTCTCAAACATTTTCCATACTGTTTTTTGGCTCTCAAGAATTCCGGTAACGTGGTAACATGATACAGCAGACAAGTTTAATTAAATTAAAATATACGTACCTGTTCAATGCAATCAAAACTTTGTTTGATGTATTAAGAAGAAGACGGCTGCAACTGCTTATTCCAGATTTTTAATTATAAATATATTCTACATACAAATCAGTTGAATTCAAGTTCTTTGGCTCTCAAGCATTTCCTATACTGTTTTGGCTCTCAAGAGTTCCAGTAAACTGGTAACATATTACAGCAGACAAGTTTAATCAAATTAAAATATATGTACCCTATTCAACGCAGTCAAAACTTTGTTTTTGATGTATTAAGAAGAAGACGGCTTACTCTGATCCATTGGGTATTTTAGGTTGCACATAGGTTACTTATCTGCAACATTAACATGGTATAAAATTGCGGTATTGGTGGGGATTGGTAATGGATGCAAAATTCAAAAATGTTTTCCAGATGTGTTCAATCTTTACTTTTCTAATACCAAGTTTGTGAAATCATGATAGTGTTGCCTGTTCACATAATTTTGGTCTAATCAAGGGGTTATAATTGTTAATGCAAAATACGTAATGGTTGGGTTATTTTAGCACTATATAAATCACTCGGGCTTCAAATTTTGCGCCTCTTCTAATGATTCAGCGCATATTGTTGTCAATTGTTGCACCATTCCTGAAGTCCTTCTTACCACAATTTGAATGATGGTTTAGGTGCTGAGGAGTTTAGGTAATCTTATTGCTGGGGATACACGAACGACTTCTGCTGTCCTTGTCGCTGGAAATGAAGGTACAGGTTTGTATTCAATTTTTTTTCTTCCCATGCGCTACAAAGTTTGTTTTTCTCCTGCTTTTGACAACTTTTTGGCTAATGTATTGATTTCATGATACATTACAGATCAAGTTGTTGCAGCCCTCGTTAAATGCCTCAAAAGTGAACACCGTGTGCTAAAAAAGGTATTCTAGAACAGTACAAATGTCACAGACTCAAAACATAGTATGAAACCTGACAAGAAACTAAACTTTCTTGTACTCCGCATTATTTTTGATAAAGTTTGCATTTGTTTTAGGAGGCTGCATGGGTGCTATCTAACATTGCAGCAGGTTCCATTGATCACAAGAAATTAATATTCTCAACAGAAGCAGTGTCATTGCTATTGCGTCTGATGGTAACTGCGCCTATTGATATAAGGAAAGAGGTAGCATATGTAATAGGCAATATGTGTGTGGCCCCCACTGAAGGTTCTGGAAAGCCACGTGTGATTGTGGAACACCTGCTTTTGTTGGTTCGTGGAGGCTGCCTTGGCAGCTTCATTGAACTTGTCAGGTCTGCAGACATAGAGGCTGCAAGATTGGGACTTCAATTTTTAGAGCTGGTGAGTTTATCTTCTGGGTAAACTTTTGGAATTATGTGTAATGAAGGATAAGAAATGGGAGGGAGGGAGGGGCAGGGGAGAGGAAATGGTGGCATGTTCTCCCTTGATCCCAACTTACGAACCAAACAATGAAAATTGTCGCCTGCAAATCCTTCTATCCAAAAAATGTTTCATTAGTGTAACACCCGGAAATGTACCCTATTTTTATAGTGAAAATATTTTACGGATACTTTTCAGCGAAATTTAGTTTTAATTTAGAATTTAATTTTCCGAGTCAAATTTAGAATTTCCGAGTTCGTATTTGGAATTTCCGCGAGATTCCATGTGAATCCCGTCTTAAGGCGACTTTGACTTTTTCTTGACTTTTCCACTTACATATCTCATACTACCTCTTTAACCTATTTTTCATACACAACTCAAACATCACCTTCTTCATCACCAAGAAACCAAAACCTAGCTTCCATAATCTTCCAATCTTAGATTCGTCGCTACTCTTTCGTTTCTCGCTCAAATTCACGTAAGTTCGTCTTATTCTTCCCTTCTTAGCTTCCTCTATCCGTATTGGTAATAAAATTACCGTCTTTCTCGCTTTTTAAATTATCCGTCTTTCTCAAGGTGAATGAATATTCATCTTTTATTATCTAATTGTATGTAGGTGGAGACTAGGAAGGTTTAGAAATCGATTAAAGACGCGTAAAGGTAACGGTGAAGGGTTACTCGATATCATTTACGTGTTTTACATGCTTTTTATGTTAGAATTTGTATTTAGAATACGATTAGAAAGCTTAGGATTCATGTTATTGATGATGATTGTTGTTAGTTGATGATTGTTGATGATGAATATTGATTGTTGATAGTTAATAGAAGTAGATAATGAGAATTGGAAATGATAGAATTGTGTATGTTGCTCACGGGTTGATGTTGTCCCAGCCGGGTGCCCGGTCGCCGGCCCATTGGCCGGCTGGGAACTCACTGCACCGACCCTTTTTCGTAGAATGATCATATATCCTTCGTTACTTGCTTGTTTTGGGCTTGTGACCTATCGTTGGAACCGTAATAGGATAAGCTACCATCTCGACTTGGAATTTCTGCATTTGCATATCTAGAACTCTAGTTATGACCGTTTGAAGTGGACCCTTGTTTTAGTTAGTTTCCAAACTTGCTTTTTGTGTGTAGTTGTGCTCCGAGCCGGGGTACCGGCCGCCGGCCTCCAGACCGGCCTGGAACACGGCTGTGTTTTTCTCTTATAATTTCTAAAACTCGTAATTTAAAATAGTTCGCATGGTTCGTTTATCGTATAATTTTACGTAGTGACTTATAATATTCATGTTTTGGATATATGATATTTCATTCGCTTGTATCACATGTTTTGTGACGGTCTTTGGTATGTCCCACTTTGAGTCGGTTTTTACAAATGATACGGTTTGAGCACTATTTTGTCTTGTGCTTTGTACTCTCATTCCCTTGGCTACCTTCACGTTCGTAAGGCTGGAATGTCGGAACGGGGAGGTATTCTACTGCTTAATTGCATGTGTTAGTGGGCATACGACGACGTTGTTGGGAGGCGAACGCATTGCGTTGATCGACCCGGCCGTCAAATGTTGTGTACTTGCGAGGTGGTGTTATTTGCATGTAGCGTACCGCTTGTTATGAGGCTTGTGCTCTTTTCCGCCTCTTTCGTGAATTGATCTACCGAATTTGGGGTATTCGGCGTCTATGATTGACCGAGTCTTGGATGCGAAATGTTATCGCATGTCGAATCGGAAAATGTGATTTCGAGAATCTGGCCAGGTTTAGACTAGGACCGTATTATTATCGTCGTGCTACCAGGAGGAAATTAGCCTACATATACGAAATGTAGCATCGTGTATGCGTTCAGGGCAATGTTTTATCCCGTGGATGCCTTTTAATCATACTTGCTGGGACACGGTGCTAGTGCGTTTCATTTACCGTGATTGATGTCGTCTTTGTGTCGTTGTCTTTGAATGCGTGATTTCATGATTGATTATTCATGGTCATTGCATGACTTGGCATCGTCAATGTATTGGTACGTCTGAATGGATGATAATATGATGGATTTATTGTGATTATCGCATGACTTGGCATGGTTTGTTTGTCGAGTCTCAATCTTATCAAACTTATACCGCTAACGGTGAGATGTAAGCCCTAGTGAGCGTATTCGGTTGCCTAAGAGTGTCTTCCCCGAGTCTATCTATAGCATGATGATTACGGATTGTACTTCATATGCTTTTATCATTATATATTGAATTGCCTATCTATTCTTATCGTATTTCACATGTATATCTATTTATGCATGCTTCTACTTTTGTATTTCCTTCTATGTACGTTTAATGTGATATGGTTGGGAGAACCCGGAGTTACTCCCCACTGATTGTGCCGTTCATGTTTTTCATGAATGAACAGGTTCTTGCATATCTGGCTTTTTGCTTATGCTATTTTGGGTTCGGGTGTGAGCTAGCGGGCGTTGTTCCTGAAAGATTTACCTCTAGTCGTTAATTAGCTAGTTTGCTAAACACTTGTTCTTTGCTAACATTTTGAGAGACTCCGTCTCTTTGTTGTATTTCCGTACTTAGTTTGTAATATTTTGACACTCCTCGTATTTTCTACCTTGCATGTATAAAAGTTTTTAAAATACCGTATTTCCGCAAATTAATTCACATGCTTGTATGTTTTATATTTCCGCATTCGCGAGGGTTGTCACAATTAGCCACATACTTTGAAGAAAAAACATGTCTTTTTTTATTCAACTTACCTTTCGGAAAATTAGTGCTATATGCTACATACCCTACATGTCATATAACTCATATTAACACATTCTCTTATTTGGTGTTTGAATATAATTTTTTTTTATCGGATTAAATGGAGCCAAACAGGCTATACATCGACTTTGAAACATGATATAATAAAGCAAATTGGTCCACTAAATTGTTGCACCTCCTTGATTGTGAATTAAGAGTCTGTTGATGCAATGCTTGAGTCAAATAGAAAACAGCGCATCATCCATCCCTTGGGCAAAGGGGCAATGTTACTGTTGCACAGAAGTATGCGTAAAGAGATTCAATAGCCGCAGTGTGGCAATGACCTTGGAAAGACATGAGAAATTGCAGTGACTTCGGTTATGTGACGGTGTTTTTCTCAAGGTGGTCTAATCTTCTTGTGATTGGTGTAGGTTATGAGAGGAATGCCGAACGGAGAGGGGCCAAAGCTAGTGGAAAGGGAGGATGGTATTGAAGCCATGGAAAGATTCCAGTTTCATGAAAATGAAGACCTCAGAAATATGGCTAATGGTTTGGTTGACACTTATTTCGGTGAAGACTATGGGCTTGACGAGTGAAGGTACAAAAGACCTTGAGATATATGCCATGTTTTCTTTGCTTTTTTTTGTTGTAGCAGAATTTGTTTCTCATAATTCTGTTTTCTTGTTCACAATTTAAAGTGTGTAGGTTCAGTTTTGGTTTCTTTGTGAGTATGGCCTCTGGCTTACCGCCCACTCGCGCAGTAGTCACAAAATACTCCTGGAATCTCCTACAATTTCAAGAGGTGCATCAGACATTGCTACGTACCCTTTTCTTCATCTGACCTAAGACCTAAGAGTAATGCAATGTACTTTTTTTCTATGTTAGTTCTTCAACCTTCTCTTCTCACAATCAAATAAACGAGTACATATGATGATTTGATGTATAAGCGGATCATGTAAAATGTATAGTAGTTTAAGCAATAGTGATAAGAAAAAGTTGGAAAAGAAAAGCATATCGAAGAACTGCTAGCAAGGCTATATTATTCAGAGTGATTACAAACAATGAGTCCAACTTCGAAGAGAGACTCTTTAAAAAGCGACATTTTTCATCCATAGTGAAATCCCCGGTTTGCTGGTAGTCCACGAGTATCACGAATTTGGTGTATGTGTTGACATGCAGTGTTCGTTTTTACAATAGAAACTTCCATATCTACCATTTCCAGACTATTGAGGTTTTTCATCTGTCTTGAAATTCTTGTTGGGAGTTCTCGAATTTGAACTCTTCACAATCGAAATCACGTTTGCTCACCAGTACATTTGATAGTAAGCAATACTGTAGAGTGTAGACTGTAGTAGTTAATTCAATGGCTCGACATCTTGTGCATATTTCCTTCACAAAATTGCAATTTTGATTCATACATGCTCTCAATGTAATCGTGCTTCTAAAATAACATGATCGGTATATTATGCTAAAATAAATGCATTAATTCTCCGGCTTGTCTTACCATATACGGTACAATTCTTCTTATCGTAAATGCAGTCGGAAACAAATCACAACACAATCTACAGGCCCAACTCAGACTATCTAGGAGCCAAGCTGGCATGATCCTACTTGTGAGTCCAACTGGAACGTCCCAACTGACACTATGACAAGTGTCTTAGCTGGGTTTTGATACGGGCAACTTCGAGAATTGGGCAGGGAAGCATGACACAATTGGCGGCACGGTCCAGTTTCGCTCTTAACTACTACTAGCATGTAGTGAAAGCATGAAACTACCCAATACGTCGGGTACACAACGTGAGAATGTTAAAACCTCAATACTTATCAGACATCCAATGATTTTTTTTTTCCAAAAACAAATGTTTTCTACCTTAATTAGGTAATAGTTCAGAAGGCATTATATAAACATGGTGTGAAAACACAAGCCTAAGAACTGACGTACAAAAATTTACATCCCCTACCCTTTGATCATGCATGAAAGTCGAAAGACATGTAACACAACCTAGATGCCCTCTTCTGAACTCGAGAAAAAATGTCGAACCATAAAAGAAAACTTGCCTCCCCAAATAAAGAAGGATAATGAAAAGCTACCGTGCCATAGGCCGAGCAATGGACTCGTCTATCGACAAATAACTATCGGTGGGACCTAAGTCCAAGGAACCCATGTGGATGGAGGAATGAAAAGAATGTTTTGAGATGTCATCGGAGTTTCCTTGTCGAATTGATTGACCTTCCTTTTCAATCATGATAGCATCTTGGACTTCCTTGAGTACTTCTGACATAGATGGCCTCATGTGACCATGGGCTTGAACACACATCAAGGCTTTTTCTGCAATTTTCCACATAGATTGTATGTCGTACTCGTCTCTCAATGAAGGGTCTATAATGCCTTGTATGTCACCACTCTCAATATGTAGCTTTGCCTGCGCATAGGATAATAAACATTATTCGTACAGTCATATACAATGAGACCAGATATAATCCAACAAGTCTAAAATCAGACGTGGCAAACGGCTCATCTGATGGGGTATGGGTGGGGCCAGTTCTGTCCAGGCATTTCAGAGTGTTTGCATTTAGGTCGGGTCAGTTCGACTTCGAGTATGTTACCACTCTCAATAGGTAGCTTTGCCAGTGGATAGGGCAGTAAACTTTGTTCATGAGCCACAGATAATTGACCAACATTAACCTAACAAATCTTCATATAGTCCTGGAAAGCGGGTCATTTGGGTGAGGTACGGATCGGGTCAGTTGGGCCTGGCCACATTTGCATTTGCGTTGGGTCAGTTTGTGTATATTTTAGTAGTGTTCTCATAACCATCTACGATTATGAGTAAAGGTCAATTCGTGATTGCAACACTTGGTTGGATTGGGTCAGATGCGCCAATGCAAGCTTTGCAATTTCGCGGACTGGCCTATTTGGGTATGGCTGTAAGGGTGATGCTTCGCCGTATGGGTGATGCTGTGGTACCCACTTTTCTGGAGCAATTTTTGGTACACCAAAGTTACTGCTAAGCATGGAGTCACGCAAGCAAACAAATTCTACAAATATGGGCACCTAACATGTTGAGGGGCCTACCATTAGACACTAGATCACTATACTTGATAACGAAAAAGAAACTCAATGCCGCTGAATATATAAAATATCGGCTATATAAGACTCCAAAATGCCGAGCGAAATTATCGAACAGATGCCAAAGGAGATCAAAATGACTTAGAACTTGAAAGTTGAAACAATGAGTGTTTCTAGGGAAGCATACCCATTGGACTATATTCCGGCAGTTAACTCCAAAGTTTTCATTAGAAATTGCTTCCTGGCCAGAAATCAGTTCAAGCAGAATGACACCAAAACTATAGACATCACTTTTGTCAGTCAGTTGTTGAGAGATATAATACCTGCAAATCAGTAGAGAAGAGTTGAGGCCATGACATAGTCAATTATCAAGTGGAAAGGGTGGAAAATCACAATCGGTAACAAAGAATAGGAACGGGTAATAAAAGGAAACAAAATTGATAATGACAGTTGAACAGGCAACAGTATAGTTAGCATTATACTACATCAAAGGCATGTATATTCAGTTCATATTTCACACCTCAAGCCCAAAATCTCAAATATACTTTCCTTATTATAAAGTTTCAAAATACATTACTGCGAATTACATAGCTCGAAGTTGGTTAGAAGAGAGGAGACAAGTATAGTAATCAGTAGAAGACAAATGGGCCAACAAGATGCTATACTTGGCTTATATCTGACACGCAATATCTAAATATTAATCTTGCTTTTTCGGCACTCTTGAAACACACTTCAAAGTTTTGTATTCAGTTCAAGTCAAGGAAGAATAATATGGTAGACAATGCTTTAACAAAACACGAGAGTAAGCTGTCTGAAGATATGGACTATAGTAATAGTCTAATAGATTGTCAATTTCCGCCATCAGGTTTGTGTATTCTAATATTGGATAAAAATTCCCAGGTTCACTTTAATTTTCATTTTAAACTCCCAGTTCCAAAATATGTCCATTCTTCAAAAAAACGACATATACACAATCTGATTTGTAGAATTACCCCCATGCCAGCATCTCACACGTTTTCCCCATTGTCTGATGAGCAAACTAATGACATTATGAAGAATGATAAGCACATTGGACACGCTAATTTTAAAAAAAAAGCTACGACCGGGTCAATTGCTTTAGTATAGACAATCAGGGCACCCTTAAAAAGTTGAAGCTCCTATAGCCTCTTACAGTAAAGACGTAAGAATCTTGATATCCTAAAAGCCTCCGTATAAGTTACGAAGAAAAAACGTTTTTGAGGTAATCAGTCAAGCTGTACTAGTTTGTACTTATCAGCGTGATGCTTTGAAGACAACTTCTCCTTTATCTTTGCAACCTCTTAACTTTAATAGTCTTTATGCGAACATGGCTTTTTAAACACAATATTAGCCCTTTACTTTTTTTGGGAACTAATTAGATTTTGCTATTTTAATTAATGTGCAACAATGTTCAACTGACCAGTTCATCTCCAGCTTAATTAATTAATTTCGTTTCTCAATAAAGATTTACTTTTGACGTGAAATAATAAAAACAGTGTTTCAAAAGTATGATTTTATACAACCCTCGAAATGTAAGACAAAAGGCTACATACTTGTGACTTCCTAAGCATCCAATTCTGCAAACTCGGTTATGGAAGGGTCAAATCATAAGAAAATACTTACTCCGGATCAAGATATCCAACAGTGCCTCTTACGATGCTTGATACATGAGATGTTCCATCTACTGCAAGTTTAGAAAGACCGAAATCTGAAACTTTAGCCCTCATGTTCTTGTCCAGTAGGATGTTGCTGGTTTTCAAATCTCTGTGGATGATCGATGGAACACAGCCCGTGTGAAGGTATTCAATTCCTGAAAGAAGCATGAAAACGCTACCATCATTTTCAAACTATGATCACAAGCCTATGAAATCTTAATAAGTCACATTATGGACAACTTTACCAACCTTTTGCAGCATCTTCAGCTATCTCAAGGCGCTGGATCCAATTAGTTCCTCGGCCTCGTGTTAGAGGACCTTCCAAAATCAAAGCAAATTAGCGAAATTAACATTAGCTTATCACAAATGGAGACAAAGATTACATTTCTTGGGTTTTGGGGTATGATGTAGAAAAGCAAAATGGCTTACTAAATGATGAGTACTTTTTATATCGTGAAAAAGCATTCATTCAACGAAATTGCTGACACTTTTCAAAGCGGGTCATCCAGAAACAACCTCACGGTAATATGATAAGGGGAAGGCTACGTATATCTCACCCCCTTACGTCCGTAAGGTGCTACATGGGGTAATATTGTTGTAATGAAATCTAAATCAAAAGTGGATGATACAGTTATTTTTGATGATGCAGTTAATTACCATAAAGATGTTCTTTGAGAGTTCCATTGTGCATGAACTCATAAACAAGGATGCTTTTGCCATCTTCTTGGCAATATCCCAAAAACTGCACTAGATTCCTGTGATGAATTCTTGAAAGGAGAGTTACCTGTGACACATGAATAAAACATTTTCCATCAGCAATAAACTCGTGCGTATTTAATTGGGTATATAATCAACACAAATTCTCATTTGTGACGGTCACAAGGTTGTGATTGTTACTTTTTTTTATCATAAAATGTAACCATTATCTGATATATACGAATTTGTGATGGTTACTTTTTTATCATAAAATGGTCACATTTCCTCCGTCACAATTTGTGACTGGTTATATCAAGAACGACAAGATTGCACTGCTGTTAAAATGATATACCTCATTTGAGAATTCACGTTTCCCTTGGAAAGAATTACTAGTTAAGACTTTAACAGCAATTTCTCTTCCATCTATAAGCTTACCATAGTATACAACTCCATAACCTCCAGAGCCAATCTTCTTCTCGAATTCTTTTGTAGCTTCTTCCAGTTCCGAAAATGTGAAACAATGGGCAGCTTCGTTTGGAGTATTTTCGAAAGAAGACGATTGTAACTTGTGAGATGGCAGTACATGTCCCAGGCGGGCTGTTACTCAGAAGTCAAAACATAATAACATAGTCAAAGATACAACTACTTTTTCATAAGATAATATTCGGGAAATCAAAAGCTGATATTTAACAACAAACCTTGGTCACCATATTTTTTCTTAGGGTTCTTTTCTTTGCAAAAACATAGGCAACAAACAATTGCTGCTACAATAAGAACAGCTGCACCAATAACCGCTCCAATAATAATACCAATCTGGCTCTCTGTACTTCTCCCTTTATGAATATTGACATTTCCAGTGTAGCTGATTGATGGCAAAAGGTCATGAAATTCAAATTTGAGTACCAAGCCGATTTAAAAGAAAATTGTTCGCCAAATAATAAAGACAAGTTTTCTCTCAGAAACAAAGGTGTTGAGATCAAGATGATGACAATGAAGGAAAGAAAGACATAAGGCAGCGATATGTGATCCTGTCTAGCAACAAGAATTAGTAGTTATCAAAGCGGCAACACAAGACTACAAGAATACAACTGTACAAGTCTAGGGTTTAGCTACAATCTAGGAAACGATATAACAATTGGATACACCAAATATTACAACAAGATTATTTACATAATCTATCAGTAAAGGCTAAAAGGTCATTCGCTAGCAAACTTGGAGGGATGCAATGCACTTTAACATTATGATTGAATTGGTCGTGAATATTTGGGTTTCTGCCAGCAATACCCTAGACATATGTTTCTCATTAGATGAAAATACATGTTTGAGTATGAAGCGATTAAACTGAAGGCACCAATGCAGATAGCGAAAGACTTTCTGCGCCTGTTTTAAGTTACAAGTGGGGCTGTTCCCCAAAATTGTTTTTGTCGGATGTGTAGTACAACAAGTTTAGTTGTGAATTGTGATCTAAGCATCTAACCATATGTTTCAAATATCAGGTTGGGCCGTTAGGGCAACTGGACAATATTATTTGACTAACATTAAATAACATAATCAAAGAAAGAAAATTTACTTCAACACCAGGTCATTTCCGAAGCCTGATGGTAATTTTCCTGATAATAAATTATTTTGCAAGTACCTGCAGTAGTCAGGTTATTGCATTGTTGAAGGTCAAAGGATTCATGCAAGAAAGAACTTTACAATAGATCTAGGCATTGACTTATGACGGTCACAACTTATTATTAAAAAAAACCAAAAACTTACAGTTCTTTTAAATTCTCTAGTGGAGCGAGGGTCGATGGAATTGAACCTGTCAACTGGTTGTTCTCCAGATGGCTGCAATATGCAAGGACATCAGCAAATTGCCAGTTATAAACGTTTATCTAGAGACAATTCATCGGGCAAGAAGGTATACATGATTTTCAAGTTTGAGCAGCCACTAAAGTCAGGAATATCTCCGGTCAATGAGTTCCCGTCAAGCCACCTACAAACATGATAAAAGCAAGTAAATTAGAAGTAGGAAGAAGCGTTATTGTTGTCTCATGTCAATTAAACTATTGTGTGTTAGGGAAACAGAGAGAATTAGAACTCACAGCTCTACTAAACCATTTAAGTTTGTAAGCTCCGAAGGGATATTTCCTGTCAAATTTGTTCTTGATAAACGACTGCAACAAAAGGATAAACCAGATTCAATAAAGCACAGCATAAGTAATACAAAAAGCTGCTACACCCTATGTTGCTCAATCTCCAAGTATGGGTGTCCGACTCTCTACTGATATGAGGATACTGGTTTGAACTTTGAAGATATATCTTTAGAGCATAAATTTATTTAGAACTTAAAGATATATAGTTTTATTAGGTGAAGTTAATAGCTTTTTGAGAACAAATAGAGTAAGGCATAAAGTCGTTAAATATCATACGAATGTTTCATACAAAGTCTCTTCATTTTTTTTCGTGAGGCCATCCTTTCTCTCTCTCTCTCTTTTTTTTTTGGTTTCAGGAGAAGTGTCGGATCAAGAAGGGTTGGGTATGGCTACCATACCAATATCATTGAGTTCCGTGATTAACAGAGGTACGACCATATAAACGAAGAGTCGAATAACATAAGCTGCAATGCCATCAGAAGTCTGCTTTCAAAAAAAGCTATAATTTCCATTAGTCTGATCATCACTCGTACTCAGTAAGAATAAGACAGAAAACCACATACACTTTAGTTATAAGTGGATGAGGGTCTGAATTGCACTCCAACCATGACAACGGAACGGGCAAGCATGGATCACCCCCTTCATGCGCCCAATCAGCAAATGGGTAATTTGTAACTAAAGAGGCTATTGTCCTTCCTGCAACCAGGCCCAAAATCACATTAAAGCCAAAGAAAAAAAAAGTAGCATGGTCTTTAGACATTAACAAAATGGACCAGTTAAACCCCTTTGGTCGAATCAGTGGCGGGCCCAAAAAAATATTTTCAGACACCCAATCCCCCATTATGATACTGAAACTACTATTATACACCATATTAGTTTTCAGTAGTCTGGGCACCTCAGATTCTTAATCATGGCTCTGCCAGAGTTCCAGTGTGTAAAATATTAGGTTTAAAACTGACAGCAAAAAAAATAATTAACTAAATATATATGTAAAGAGTTTCGCCAAATCACAGACCCGTGTCATTAAGCAGAAGAAAGACATACAAGCACCAAAATGCCACTCACCATCCAATGAACCACTATTTCTCTGCACGTACTTATTGATCTCCATAGCATTCAAGAGAGGTCCTAAGGTAGAATCGGGAGTCTTCATAAATTTAAATGATAGCACGAAAGGGAGTGTCAAGTTCATAAAGCCAGGCTCATAGAGGCGATACTTCCCCTGAGCATTTTCAATGATATTTACGGCTGCTTTAGTGACTTGAGGCGCATCAGGAACCATAAGCCTAAACTTCCTCAAATCATTAGGGGCTATGTCTTCAATTTCTGCAAAGTACGTAAAAGCCCAGCCAGGAGCAGGAAATCCATCCAAATTCAAGCGGTATGATAATGTTCCATTTCTTCCAACAACAGCTGTCTGCATTACTTTCTGAGGCGGTCTATCATTTCTGTTGATATCGATAGGCGTCTTTGTAGAAATTTTGTCAGTTCCAGCAGCAACATCTACTAGATAATTTGCTCTCTTCACTGAGTCAGATTCCCATATTCTATCATATGGGTCATCAGGATACCTGAGAAACAAAATTTCATTTCCAAAGTTTAATTACCAAAATGTACTCACCCTTCTTCTTTCACTTGATTGTCTCACTTTCCAGTTAGTAATATTTAAAAGATATATCATACCTCACAGGGTCAATACTGTCAGCACCAAAGTTTATTCTCGCAGATACACTCAGATAGTATTGTTCTTCGAATTCAGTAATATACATTGAACCGTTGAATATACGGAGCTCAAGGGTAGAGATAAATGGCTGCCCAGTTGTAGCATTTGATAAACAAACACTAACTGTTGAATCCCCGGCAAGAAAAATCATTTCTATCTTCTCTATGGTATTAGCATCACTGATCACGATGGTGGACCATGGAGTTGCCCCTAGAGAAACGTCGAACTTTGGATAAACATTTTGGTTGTCGAAGTTACCATATAAAAAAGTTGCCCTCACTAGGTACCTCCTTCTGCTCGTAACATTTAATGTGTAGCAATACTTTCTGTTATCAAGAGGGAATGATCTCAAGGTCATATATTGTTTCCTTGTTTCATCAGGAACGGATATATTAGCGGTCTGTCCAAATTTAAATTGGTTATCCGGAACCCATTGAAGACCAAGCTCGTCTGTGTGACCTTCTGTAGCACCACAATCCAGGCTCACAAAATCTGCTTCGAATCGAATATTGAAAATTAGTACCACAACAAAATTAAGAAATAGACGCCTTAATTCTCAACTCCAACTATTATTTATTTGATCATACTAGGGATTTCAAGAGCTATATAATAGTAGAAAAAATTGAACACTCTACATCTGAAAGTGAACTTAAAACAGTTTTCAATTGGATTTTCAGGAATAAGTCTCGATGGCAATGACGACAACAGATAACTGGCAGTACATTCGCCTAGGTTAGAAACTTCTACACAGCGCATGATCTTCTACACAAATGATGTTCAAAAAGTAATTCATTTGGGATGAATTGGTCACAATTCGCACTTGACAAATTAATCTAATTAGAAATTGGCCTTATTCGTAAAATAGAGATTCATAATCTATTTATGCGCCTTTGACATACATTAAAGTATTTCCTTACTCAAATCAAAGCATCAAATACAATTACTGAACTAAAGAAAACACCAGTGAAACTGCAATTAATCAGCAAATTAGATATGATAACAAAGGTAAACATTTTACACAAAGATAACCCAAACCCATGTAAATTTCTCACTAAATTGACAATAAAGTCACTCTCAATCTGTCATAGATGACAAAAATGAGAACTTTAAATACAATACAAAGATTACTTGTACCCCAGAGCTCAGAATCATCATAATATTCATAATTGAGTACAAATAAGGCAAAAAAACAAAAAGAGAAAACAAAATACATGGGCTAATTACTTAATTACACTAAAATCTTCAACATATCAATTAATAAACTAATAAAACCACAAACATTAAAGCATACCATATATAGATTACACTACTCAACAACAAAAAAAAAACAGATATATTTACAAAATCTAACATAAATTTAAGCACAAATTCTTGTTTAAGACGAGCGTAACTTAAAACGGGTCAAATAGATAGACGAGATAAGACAGTAGATGACATACCAGGCATCTGGGCATGGCAAAATTTGACATGTGAAAAGAAAAGAGTAAAGATTAATGTAACCCAAACAGCCCAAATCTCCATTTTTTTTCACCCTTCAATCTCTGTAACAAAGAAAATAATGCAACCCAACTGAAAAAAAAGGATGGGAAAAAAGAGAAGATGATAAAAAAAGGAAAAAGGAGGTGAATGAATGAAGAGAGAAAAAGGGAAAGTGGGAAAAACTTAAGAGAATAATAATAACTCAAAAAAAAACAAAAAAAAAAGTTCACATTTTTTATGAAACACAAAATAGATTAAAGCCACAATATTTGATGTTACAAAACACTAAGTATGTGATAAAAAAAGTGGGGTATCACAGCACAACATTGTGGTATTCATAGTACTTTATGAAATGATTAAAGTTGGTGTAATTAGTGGAAAGTAACGTGGGAGATTTGTGAAGAAGAAAGAAGAAAGGATGTGTGTGTTAGTTTAGGTTAATTATATTTAGTTTAGTTATTAAGTTACCAAATGAAGTGGGTTTATTATTAAAAACATTCTGGCTGCTAACAGAAAAGAACAGATTAGCAGCAGCAAAGACCAGAGTCAAAGAGTTGTTATATTATTGAATAACCGCACCGGTTTTGCAATCCGGTTCGGTGCACCGGTTTTAAAACTTGTTATTTTTCTGCACCGAATCCGGTCCGAATTAATCCGGTATACCGGTTTTTTTTTTAAATTGTAACCGAATCCGAAAACCGGATTATCCGCACCGGTTTTATAACCGGTTTCGTAAGAAGCATATGGTGATATGGATATGAGTCATGACCCTTTTACAAATTACAATCATCCCTTGTACAACTTTTTTTCACCTATTTATCAATTTTCTTAACTAAAAATTTTTCATCACTTAAACTTTCTCATGCCATCTACAAAAAAATTTGAAATTAGTAATTTTGATGGGCAAAAAAATGGGCAAAATAAATCTGGAAAATAAACAGGAAATAACAGGAAAAAAACAGGAAAAAAAACAGGAAAAGAAATGGGCTAAAAAAACAGGAAAAATGAATCTGGAAAAAACAGGGAAAAACAGGGAAAAAACAGAGAAAAATTAAATCATCAAACAATCTATATGTATACAATTAAATCAAACAAAACAAACTATGTGTCAATGTGTGTATATATTGCATAAAAACATAAAAAATATATATAAACACCGAATTAATGCATAAAAACAGGAAAAATCATACTAATGATACAATTAATAAACAAAAACAAGAACAATCGAAAAAAAAGACGAAAAAAAGAGGAAAAACAGACGGAAAAAAAAACGAAAAAGACGAATTAAAAAGACAAAAAAAAGACGAAAATAAGGAATGTAAATCAATTAGGTTAGCAAAGGATGAATATTGAATATACAAACCTTAGTTCTTGCTCGAAAAATTGATGGATGAAAGTTAGAGCTAAGGTTGATTTTGATTTGAGAGAGAGGCAAAGAAGATGAGTAGATGAGTGATGACTGCTACTTAGAGGGGATTAGGTTTAGGACTTTTGGAGTTTTTTTGGCTGTAGAGTGTTAGAGGAATGAGGATAGAGGGGATTCAATAGTGTGCTTCTTGTTTTTTCGGGTAAGTTACTAACTAATGAATTGCTATTTTTTTTTAATTATTATATACCGGTTTTAAAACCGGGCTCCGATTTTAAATAATTGAGAACCGAAACCGCTCCGCATTGATACACAAAAAACCGGATCGGGTACCGAAACCGAAAAAAAACGAATATTCGGGCACCGTTAATCGGATTTCGGTTCGGATACGGTTTTTAAATCCGGATCGGTTGTTTTTGCTTTTGCTCAGCCCTGGTGTAGAGAGAGTGAGAGCGAGGCGGAATATGTGTAATAATATGAGGGTAGGCAGCTGTATTTCGGGTATTTATAGGGTTAGGGTTAGGGTTTCTTTTTAATGGGCTGCATGGATGTTGGGCTACTTATGTTGGGTTATATAAGTTTATGTTGGGTTATATAAGTTTATGTTGGATGTTTATGTTGGGTTATATAAGTTTATAGTTAGTAAATCCGTAATCGATTCAAATGTGTTTTTACGTATGTAAAATATGTGAAATCCAATTTTTGCAACTACCGAAATTTTATTTTATAATTGTGCAGCTACTACCAATCAATCGGAACATGCATCTAATCCAATGGCCCAAAATTCAACATACAGCAATCCTGTTCCGTTGTCCGATATTACTAATGGTAAATTCATTAGTTACCGTAATTGTATATTTTTTTCCCAAATTTTCATATGAATTGTTTTTGCGTGTATTCCAATACTTTGAATATTTTTGGTAATATAACAATGTAGAATCTTAATTTATTTTTATAGTCCCTCGGGTAACAAGGGAAACTACCAACTCAAACGTAAGTAACAAGAGGACATATCGTACTACAATGACTACTCTACCGATGAATACAACTACACCATCTATGGATTATGAGTTCAACTTATCTACTGAATTACGTTCAAAGATGGCAAGAGATAAGAGAAAAGGATTACAGGGTAATAACAGACTCAGGAATGATTCCATCGGGACTCCTACTACACCGCCAAATTGTAGAACTCCAAGTTAGTAACTTCATTTTTTACAACGTTGATGTTCTCCATCTGTTATGTACGTGTAAATTAAAGTAGCCACCAATGTGACATGTTTAGGTAGTAATAGTTCTCGACCAAGTTGTTCAAGACAAACAGATCCTGATCCCGTAACCAGATTAGTTAGTGAATTGATCAGAGACTTGAGCCCTACTACTCCAGGTTCATCGACTGGTGTTGATCCTCAACCAGGTTTTAACTTCGTATAATATTTATGTTTTATGATTAAAAGGATGTTATACGTATTAAATAGGTAGTGTATCATAGTGTTTGTCATTAGTGCTTAAATTGTTTTTTAGGTACCAGTTCCCGACCAAGTTCTTCATGTCAACAAGTTGTTGATCCTGTAGCTAAATTAGTCAGTGATTTGGTTAGAAATTTAAGCAAAGAATATGGCGAATCATCCAGTAGGTCTGCTAATGAAGAAGGTCTAATTCATTATTATATCTTAATTATTATAGTTAAATTATTCGTTTATAATTCATGAATGGTTATTTATTCACAATTTTTTAATTTTTTTAATTATATTAATTTTTAGCTGTAGTACTTGAAGGATATTGGGATATTGGAGACCCGGATGTGGCATGTAACAAGTGTGGGGCTATGATGTGGTACTTAGAAAGAGTACGTAAGGATAGGAATACTGCACATCCTTCATTCTCATTGTGTTGTTCTGATGGTAAAATTCAACTCCCACTTCTTGAACAACCCCCCAAATTGTTGGTAGATCTTATGAGTAGACGACACCGTCTAAGCAAGCACTTTATTGATAATATTCGAGCTTACAATATGATGTTTTCGTTCACTTCAATGGGAGGAAAGATTGATCGTTCTGTAAATCAAGGACGAGGACCATATACTTTTCGGATGGGGGGGCAAAACGTCCATCGCATTGGGAGTTTGTTGCCGCCGAATCGAAGCATGCCAAAGTTTTGTCAACTATACATATATGACACGGAAGAAGAGGTTGAAAACCGTAAGAATGCTATCAGGTAAAACTAACATTATACGTTCTTGAGAGCTGGTACATATTATATGACTGCAACTTATGACGACGACCTTTATGCATACTAATTACTCTTTTAAATTTTGCAGCTCCAATAATCCTGAACGATTTGATGATGAACTTATTCGTTTGTTGAAAGGAATGATAGATGAGGAAAATGTTTTAGCTCAAAAATTCAGAATGGCGAGAGATAGATTGTCGACTGATATAGAAAGTGATGTCTCTATTAGGCTTATTTCTCGACGAGAAGTTGATGGTAGAACCTACAACCGTCCGACAGCGTCTGAGGTTGCTGTTCTTATTGAAGGAGACGTTCAAAACGCTGTGGAAAAGAGGGATATTATTATTCAGAGAGAATGTGGTGAACTTCAGCGTATATCAGAGTTGCACCCTTTATATTTACCGCTCCAATATCCTTTATTGTTTCCGCATGGCGAAGACGGTTGGAGGTCGGGCATCCCTCACAGTGAAGCTTCTCGCAACAGAAGTAAGAGGAAAAAACCACGTAATCAAGTAACAATGAGAGAGTGGCTTGCATTTCGTATCCAAGACAGATCATCTTTCCTTGAATTTGCAATTATTTTGTTAGCTGCAAAATTATTTCTACAATTTTTAGTGGATGCTTATATGATGGTTGAATCGCAGAGGTTGTCATTCCTTCGTTATAATCAACCATTGCTTCGCGCAGAAAAGTATAAAAATCTTGCCAATGCGGTTGACCGTGGTGAAACACAACCATCTTCAGCGGGAAGTCGTATTATCATGTCTTCGTCGATTCTACAATCAGATGGGTACATGAGAGCTAATTTTCAAGATATCATGACCATTTGCAAGTGTTATGGGTATCCATATTTGTTCATTACATTCACGTGTAATCCCAAATGGCCAGAAATAATGAGATTTGTCACGAAAAGAGGGTTGAGACCAGAGGATCGTCCTGATATTGTTAGTCGTGTTTTCAAGATTAAATTAACGGAGCTAATGAAAGACTTGAAAGACCGTCAAATCTTCGGACGCGTTGTAGGAGGTGAGTCTACATATAAACCATTCAAGTACAGGTATCTATGGTTTTTTTCTAATGTGATCCCAATAAACAAACTAACATTATTATTGCGTCTAATCTTTCAGCCACGTATACTATTGAATTTCAAAAACGGGGGTTGCCACATGCTTATATTCTAATATTTCTTCATCGTGATGACAAATTCCCGGAGGTTGCAAATGTAGACAAAATAATTAGCGCTGAGATACCCGATCCTATTGAATACCCATTATTATATTCTGTTGTTAAGGAGAATATGATACATGGTCCATGCGGCAAGGAATTCCCGACTTCCCCATGTATGGTTGCATCTAATTGCTTGAGAAACTTCCCGAAGAGGTGCATCGATAGCACAACGGTTGATGACGACAGATATCCTGTATATAGGAGAAGGGAGAAGGGGTTTACTGTGGAAAAGAGTGGCTTGGCAATGAGTGGGTTGTTCCATATAACGCTCAATTATTGCTGAAATATCGTGCCCATATAAATGTCGAGTGGTGTAATCAAGCTCGATCAATCAAGTATTTGTTCAAGTACGTCAACAAGGGACCTGATCGAGCCACAATGCAGTCTTCCTACCGACGCCGAAACGATCAGAATCCAGACCAAATAGATGAGATACAAAGATTCCATGATTGTCGTTATATCTCAGCCTGCGAATCTGTGTGGAGAATCTTCGGCTTTGATATACATTATAGGACACCTCCGGTTGAAAGATTGCGGTTTCACCTTCCCGATGAGCAAAGCGTTGTTTTTAACGACGAAGACCCTATCGATGCGGTCATTGACAATCCCACAATCGGTATGACAAAGTTCTTGGCTTGGATGGATTGTAATAAGTCTAACAAAGAAGCACAACAACTATTATATAGCCAGTTTCCTACGAAATTCGTGTGGAAAAACGAAGAACGTGCCTGGCATCCAAGAAAAAGTGGTTTTGCTATTGGCAGAATGCATAATGTTTCCCCCAATTGTGGTGAGCTATATTATATGAGAACCCTGTTAAACTTTGTCAAGGGTCCGAAATGTTATGAGGATATAAGGAGAGTTGATGGCGAAGTGAAATCTACTTTTAGAGGTGCATGTTATGCGCGTGGCCTCCTTGGAGATGATAGGGAATACATTGATGCTATAAAGGAAGCAAGTGATTGGGGTTCTGGGTCTTACTTAAGAAACCTCTTTGTCACATTATTATTGTTAGGTACTGTAGCGATGCCAAGTATAGTGTGGGAGAAAACTTGGGAGTATCTTTCAGATGATATCCTATATCGACAACGTAAAGCCTTTCGAAACCAAGGTTAGTTGTTAAAAGAGCATTTGTTAATTGTATTTTACCATCTTTTATTTAAGCATTGTCGTGTTATTATTGCTTAATATACATTTACATTTGCATTTTCTTTTTAATGTCACAGCGTTGCGATTAACAGATGATGAACTTAAGAATTATGCATTGCTAGACATAGAAGCATGTCTTCAACGGAATGGCAGTAGCTTACGTAGGTTTGAAGACATGCCCTTTCCTGAATCATCCACAGTTCATCCTGTGAACACGTTAGTTTCAGACGAGTTATCTTATGATAGAGTCGCCTTACGTGAAGAACATTTGCACCTTTTATCATCTATGACTGACGAGCAAAAGTCGGTTTACAATGAGATAATGGACGCAGTCCGTAATAATCGCGGAGGTGTTTTCTTTGTATATGGCTATGGAGGGACTGGTAAGACGTTTATCTGGAGAACCTTATGTGCGGAAATGAGAAGTGAGGGAGAAATTGTTCTTCCTGTAGCATCTAGCGGCATTGCATCTACATTACTTCCCGGTGGAAGGACAGCTCATTCGAGATTTGGTATTCCAATCTCCACAGTTGAAAACTCTACGTGTCCCGGGATTAAACCCGGAAGTGATTTAGCCGAACTCTTACTTAGGACAAAGCTTATTATATGGGACGAAGCACCAATGACGCACAGATATGCTTTCGAGGCTCTTGACAGGAGTTTAAGAGATGTCATGCGTTTTTCAAACAACGGTGATGTCAATCAACCCTTTGGTGGTAAAGTGGTGGTATTTGGAGGTGATTTTCGACAAATACTTCCCGTTATCCCGAAAGGCAGCAGGTCAGAAATCGTGAATGCGTCACTATGTTCTTCAGATTTGTGGTCTACGTGCAAGGTACTAGACTAAACTGTCCTATTTGAATTAATTGTTTTTTTATATAATAAGTCATTGTTATTATATTTATGCAAATACATACGACCTTATAAATTTCTTATTTGTTACTCATACAAGGTGTTGAAATTGACAAAAAACATGCGCCTTCAAGTCGGAGATTCATGCTCCAATGTTGCTGAGATAAGGGATTTTTCAGAATGGATATTGAAAGTTGGTGACGGGGAAGCTGGCGAAGCAAACGACGGGGAAGTTGAGTTAGAGTTGCCGAACGACCTTTTAATTTACAACATCACCGATCCCATTGCTTCAATTGTAGATACCATTTACCCATCTCTTCAGAATCAACTATGGAATCCTGAGTATCTCCAGGAGAGGGCCATCCTTGCACCTACACATGAGATTGTCGAGTTGGTTAATGAGTACGTATTATCTCAAATTGACGGAGATGCGAAAATTTACTACAGCTCAGATGAAGTTAGTAAGGATGAGACCAATATTGGGGTTCGTGATCTATATTCCACGGAGTTTCTTAACTCTATTAAGTGTTCTGGCCTTCCAAATCACGAATTAAAGCTGAAGGTAGGTGCTATAGTGATGCTCCTCAGGAATATTGACCAATCTCGCGGATTATGCAATGGCACTCGACTAATAGTTACAGACTTAGGATCACGTGTAATTAGAGCAACAGTCGTATCAGGCAGTCATAAGGGCGATAAAGTGCATATTGCCCGTATAACCCTTACTCCATCTGATTCCAGTAAGTTCCCCGTACTGTTTGACAGAAGACAATTCCCCGTGGCCGTGTGTTTTGCAATGACCATTAATAAGAGCCAAGGGCAGTCTCTAGCACATGTTGGGCTTTATCTTCCAAAGTCGGTGTTTACTCATGGGCAACTCTATGTGGCCATTTCCAGAGTCACAAGCAAAAAGGGACTGAAGATTTTGATTTGTGATAATGACAAACACGTGTCGAATAGAACAAATAACGTAGTGTATAAAGAAATTTTTGAGAAGTTATAGTACAATTGCCTTATAATTGTACACCGTACCACATTTATTGTTGATTTTCCTTTCAAATCTTTGTACCTTTGTTATGTTTTTAATATGAATATATAAGGCTGTTTTTTTTTCTTCTTCTTATTTTATACACATGTGATAGGAACACATACTGACATTGAAAACAAAATTATGAATCAAAATTATAACTACCCTTATTGACATGTGTTTATACGAAAATCTAAACAACAAACCCGTGCAATTTGCACGGGTTTAAAACTAGTTATTTAAGAAACTAAACTCCCGAATTCCCTCACTGATCATTCTGTTTTCGGTTGTGCATGTGTTTGGTGGCCACCCTCAAGCCCTCAAGGCCTCAATTGCAAAATGCATGTGATTAACTCGACGTCTTGGATGAAAATTTTTTGTGTCCCAGTTGGTCTTGCTTCAGACGAAACATTTTGGTCTGAAACAATAAGACGGGATTTTGTAACCACTTTATAGTTATATGTAACCACTATTGAAAACAAGTAGATATAAGCTGTGGTTACATTTTATCAAAAAGTGGCAGCATAATATCGTCTTATTTTTCAGACAGAAATAGTCCGTCTGAAATAAGAATTTGCGTTTTGTGTCCTTTTTAGTATGCTCTTTTTTATACCTAAAAGAGGAAAAATAAAGCCGAATATTATAATTGTTGGGGTACTGAATACGGAAGCGAATAAATTCAACCAAAGATTTAAGAGAAATACGATAAAGACAGTAAAAATAACACCAAGATTTTTAGGTGGAAAAAATAACACCAAAATAGAGGTAAAAAACCACCGGCGAGAGAGCAAATATTTCACTATAATGATTCGGGAGTACAAGGACAATTTCCTCAAAGACTATAGAATAGTCAAGCTAATCTGAATGAGTGTTAAATAATTAGCACCCAAATAAATAATGGAGAGTAGTAATAACGGATGAAGAGAAGATATATTTGTTGCTGTTTTGTTGTGGTGAATATGCTGAGAAATCTTGCTCCATTTATAGTACTTCAAAGAGTAAATGCAAATACGTTTAGTCTCAAAAGAATGCGTTTAATCTTCAATTGCTATCAATTGCATTGTACGCATTTCATTACATCTCATCAGTTGAAAAGCCTTTCAATTACTATGTCATATGTTTCTTTATGTAAACGTTAAGAAACTCCATCTCTTTAATTGACGTGAGTAAAGGAGAGGCACACATAACTCCAACAATAATAACTTCGGTGTAAGGAGTATCGTATTCCCGGAGAACACAAGAATTACTCGTCTTGGATATGTACTGTGTTTACTATTCACACGTAACTATAACTTTCTATTTAATACGTACCCTATATTAGTTCAAATCTCGGATATATACATTATAACCTAATTTATACTACCTCCCTGCAACTGTTTTCTTTTCATTTCAATAAAATACTCCTCACATAGATTAGACAAATAGGAAGAAAACAATTGCCTAGAGGTAGTATTGTAAGAACATCATCATCCGACATTCTTCATGTTCATTGACATAACTTAAAAGTTACATCTAGTACTTAGTATTGTTTGTTTTAATTTTTACGAGCAGAAAAATTAACTTTAACCTTCACCTATAAATGGGAATATGACCCACTCCCATCTTTAAGGGAGCTTTTATCTCAAAATCAACTTCTAAAAATGCAAACACTCCTCAGCTTATAAAGTGGTCGATGCTCTTTTAACTTGTCGATTTGAGAACGAATCACATCTTCCACTTCTATATGAGTGTCATCTTCATACTTCTCGTCACGTGTGAGGTATTTTTTTCTCTCATTAGTCAAATTACTGTAATTTTGTTCATTCATTCATCATTCATTTGGTTACCAGTTTTCAATTCATCGAAGTCAAGTCACACAATCATTGGTTATGAATTTATGACACGATGTTAGTGTGTTAAACCGCCATTAGTTCTAGGCCAAGTCCACAAGGAGTATAGCCAACTTCTCAAGCCTAGACGTGTTTCATCCCAAAGTAAATAGACTTTATGATGGAACCTCATTACGCTTGTGATTTGTAAAGTGGACTCTCTTATTATGGGTGTGAAGCATGTCCATTTATGGAGTCTCACAAATAACAATGTTTTGTTTTTTAAATGTGAGCATTGTCTTTTGAAAGGATAGTTCGAATTGATTGTTCAAATATATTTAAACTAAAAAAATATAAACGAAACACAGGTATTTGTGCAAGGTAGCCTACACAGGATAGATTGAAATCGATTGTTCAAATACGGAGTATATCTAAACTAAAAAATATAAACGAAACACAAATATTTGTGCAATGTAGCATACACAAGTGTAAGTAAGGATCTCAGCTTCATTTTCTCAAAAGAAATAGAGGTCCATTACCTTTTTAATAGCCCGGAACTAATTTTGATTAAACGATTAAGTGGTTGTAAATATACTTGAGTAGAAAAAAGGTAAATTTGGAAAAAAATGAAATATATTATATATGGTTCTGATTTTTGTAGTACACATTTTACTCATCTTAGAACATTACTGACAATTATACCCCTCTCATTTTTCATCTCAATTTCCTTCTCAAACCTTTTTCTAATGTTTTCTCTCTAATGTCAAAACATATATTCATCGAAAATTTCACAAAGCATATCAACATGGGGCAGGGCCGCCGCCAGTGAGCAGTGTCGCGCCAGTGGGGAGGGTTAGGTCGACGCCGTTATGGAGGGTCGCCGTTGTGGAGGGTCGTCGGTAAGAGGTCGACGTTTCTCTGATGGTAATGGGTCGGCGTTGTGTTGTGGGCGATGAGGTTTTGATAGTTGGGGGTTGGCAGTGTTGATGTTTTACCGTTATTATTTTACATGTACTACATTCAGTACATTGAATATTGATTGTTCATTGTGTACTTTTTCCAAGTACTATACGGTAACCATCGTCAGGCGTCCCCCTGCGCCGGCAGTCCTTTCTTCGGCCATCACTGCCCCGTCCTTCAATGTGCCGGCAGTCCCTGCGTCGGTCGTCCATTCCATGGTACTCCAATACCGACAATTCGTACTCCGTCACTGATATATGATTATTTTAGACCGTTTTCCCTCTTTATTTTCTTATATTTCGTTGCATTTAGTTTTGTTCGGCGTCGTTTTTATCGTATTTTGGTCCCCATTCCGTGTACTCCTATATCATTTAATTCCGTCTCATTTTTAAAGGAAATATGTCAAGACAAAGACGAGACGGGATGAGAACCGAAAAACCGTCACATAACTAGACACAAAGAAGGAGATAAGAAAAGAAGGAGGAGGAAGACGGAAATGGGTGCCAACCGGTTGGACCAACCGGCAGCCGGCCCACCGGCCTGGCCACCCAAATCCCCCAAGAAAGAGCTGAGAAAAGACGGAAAATGAGCAGGCCACTCCAGCCGGTCGGCCCAACCGGCAGCCGGCCGGACCGGCTGGGTCAGCCATTGTTCGAAGAAAGACGAGAAATTAGCAGCCACAGCCAGCCGGTCAGACCCACCGGCAGCCGGTCCGACCGGCTGGGACATCCTATCTTCAAGTTGCGCAAAGAAAGGAAGAGAAAGAAGACGGAGGAAAGTCAGAGGTGGCCAGCCGGTCCAGGCCACCGGCGGCCGGCCGACCGGCTGTGCCCCTTTGTCCGCAAAATCTGATTTTTGTCTTTCTTTTCTTGTTTTGACCCTCTAATCCTACCAACCTATAAATACCCCCTCCTAATTCACCCTAGACAGACAACCCTAGACACAAGAACCCTAGTAATTAATAAGAAATACCTCTCAAATTAGTACTTTAATCTTTCTTAATTAGTGATAATTACTCAATTTCCTAGTTAGTTATTGTTAGATTTAGTCTTTCTCCTAGTTACTAGTGAAGATTTGGGTTATAATTTGAAGAAAAGAGGAGACTCTTATTTGATTATTGTTAATCAAAGCTAAGGGTTATAATCAAAGCTAAGGGTTTAACTGTCGCTTAGCTTATAAGCTTATAAAACTAGTACGCGAATTCCTTCTAATAAAACCCTTAGCTTATAAGCTTATAAAACTACCAACTCATACGCGAATTTCAGAAAACTACCAACTCATACGCGAAGTTAATAGCGACAGTTAAACCCTTAGCTAAATTTGAGTTTTCTTGCTCCTTCTAATATTGTCACAACTTTTTTGTGACAATATTAGAAGGAATCGTTTATTCCCTACGCATAGTTAATATTTTACATTTACTTTATTTTCCACTCAGAAAATAGAGAAATTGTAATCTATTCACTTGGACAAAGGGAGTAGACTTTTATTGTTGACTTTCAAAATTAAATGATGTTACGACGTTGCATTAAAAAAAGTCGAAAAATTTAGACAAGATAAGAACCTTTTACAATAAAGTTTGAGTTTATTTTATAAAGAGTGTATCATTCTAACTCTGAGTTTGAAATTATTTAGATGTTAATTACATAAATTTAAGTACTATGATATGTTGGATTACTTTTTAGTTGGTATGTATGTCATGATACAGTCATATATACTCTTATGACTTAACCAATGAGACATTAGACAGTTAAGCAAATTTTGTGTTTGGGAGGTTAAAAACATATTAAAAAATGGATAAACTATGTTAAATAAATACAAACATGTCTGCTACCCGAGATGATTGTGCTTGAATTTTGGCTATACGCATAGCATAAATGCAAATCATTTTTAAGGGTGACGGGTTATAATACAAATCAAAATACATATCATGTTTAAAGGTCACGGGTTAAAATACGCGTAAGATTTATTCGAATTGTGTAAGGGTCAAAATTATTAGCAAAGATAAGATTAATATTAGATTAGCAAAGATGAGGTTAATATTGCGGTACATGATTTATATGATTATATCCCATAATTCGTCGACACAATTAAGTATGGTAATTTTGTTTGTATAGTCAATATTTTTTTTTTCAAATCACAACGTTTTTATGTACAATTTCTTAATTGCAAATAATATCAAACTAAATAAAAATATCGGTTATAGCTTGATGGTCTCTTTCTTTCTTTTTATATTACATTTTTATGTTTCGATATGAGCCTCTGTGTTTAATTTTATCAAAAATATATTAGTAAAAAAATTATTAAAATTATACCATAAAGTTCCTTATGAAAAGAGGTTTCAAGTAAGTATACATTTCATAATATTTACTCTTACTTTGGAAGATATTAAGAAAGAAATTAATATCTCGAAAATGAGATGATATGTAAAAAGAAAACAGAAAGTACGAAATTTAATAATGTTATTTACACTTTTGATTTGATAATAACATGTCTTAATCAATATACCCGTGCAATTTTGCACGGGTTTAAAACTAGTAAGGATTACAATCTAAACACCCTCATTAAATAAAAAATGGTAATAAACAACGGGAAAAAATATTAATTAATAGAAAAATTTAGTTTTTGATCGGATTGAATATCCAAAATTTATTATTCTAATATCGATATCCAAACTAAAATTAAAGATTTCGTAACGAAGAATTAGCCGAATCGGAATTGAAATTGTAACGGACGAAGCCGTCGCAAGTTTATTGTTGAAAAAATTAGGATGTTGTAGCCCCGTATAAATGAAGTGAGACGACAAGACATAGTGGCGTGTGTCGTGTGAGCTTGAATCGACATTTGAAAGTTGAAACTCAGAAATTACTCAAAACCCTTCCCTTTTTTCATCATCAAGATTCAAGATATATCATATTATATATGCAGAAGCAGGTTGTATAAACCCCAAATTGGTCTTCCATCTCACTTTGGTTTTTGTTTTGTGAGTATATCTTTCTTTCTTTCTTTTTCCTCCATGTTTTTATTTGATTTCAATCTTCAACTCCCTTTTTGGGGATTTTCTGCTTAATAATATCTATCATTGCTGCTGTTTGTTGACAACAATTTAATCTTACAATCTAATTACGATTATACCTAACTTATCATAATTAATCTTACATTTTTTTTTTGTATTTGTTGTTCAATACACTTCCCCCTTTCCCTGCCTATGTATACAACCACCCCACTTGAGTTTTATTGGGTCATGTACAATTCATGGGTTCACACACAATTGACGCCTTGGGTAAGGACACGTTCTTGTTTGAGGTTCGTTCCAATCATTTGTTTACCTTTGATTAAACTACCCTCATATGGGATGTAGGGAATGCGCTATATGATTTTAACTAGTATGTAATAAAGTTTCACTAGTATGAAATAAAGTTTCACTAGTATTTACTAAAGTTTCACTAGTATTTACTAAAGTTTCACAATTATGTACTAAAGTTTCACAATTATGTACTAAAGTTTCACTAGTATTTACTAAAGTTTCACTAGTATTTACTAAAGTTTCACAATTATGTACTAAAGTTTCACAATTATGTACTAAAGTTTCACTAGTATTTACTAAAGTTTCACTAGTATTTACTAAA
>JAIUZE010022159.1:0-15113 GCA_022085475.1 Heliosperma pusillum | reverse complement strand
ACACAAGAGGCCCGGCGGTTTGCTACAACCGTTGGATATTCCTCTATGGAAGTGGGAATCTATTTCTATGGATTTTGTTATGGCTTTGCCGAGAACCGTTGGAGGTAAAGATGTCGTTTGGGTTGTTGTTGATCGATTGACCAAGTGTGCTAGATTTATTCAGATCAAAGAAACTTGGAGTTTGGATCATTTAGCAAAGGCTTATGTTGATGAAATTGTTAGATACCATGGTGTTCCTATGGAGATTATATCCGACCGAGATTCGAGATTCTGTTTGAGATTTTGGAAAGCTTTGCAAGAAGCCATGGGTAGTAAGTTGTTGATGAGTACTGCATTTCATGCCGCTACGGATGGTCAGACTGAGAGGACTATCTCAGACTTAGAAGACTTGGCTTAGGTGCTTTGTCTTGACTTCCAATCTAGTTGGGAAAAGAGTCTACCGTTGGTGGAGTTTTCTTACAACAACAGTTATCATGCATCGATCAAGATGGCTCCTTATGAAGCTCTTTATGGAAGGAAATGTCGGAGTCCTATATGTTGGAATCATTTGAGTGACAATCGTGATTTAGGCCCCGATGTTCTTGTTGAAACCATTGATAATGTGAAGGTCATTCGTGATAGAATGAAAGCCGCTCAAGACCGTCAAAAGTCTTATGCCGATATCCGAAGAAGGTCGTTAGAGTTTGAGGTTGGAGATAAAGTGTTCTTGAAAGTATCTCCAATGAAGGGTGTTAAACGGTTAGGTGTTAAGGGTAAATTGAGCCCGAAATACATTGGACCCTTTGATATTGTGAAAAGGAATGGTGCCGTTGCTTATAAATTGGATTTGCCCCCGAATTTGGCTAAGTTTCATAATGTATTCCATGTTTCTCAATTGAGAAAGTATGTAAGTGATCCAAGCCATGTCTTTCAAGTTGAATTGCACGAGCTTGAACCGAATTTATTCTTTGAAGAGAAGCCGATCCGCATCCTAGATCGTAAGGATAGGAAGTTGAGAAGTAAAGTAGTTCCTTTAGTGAAAGTCTTGTGGAGAAGTGCTAATGTCGAAGAAGAGACTTGGGAAACTGAAGCTTCTATGCGTAGTAAATATCCGAGTCTATTCGAGTAAGGTATTTTTCTTTCCCTCAAGTTTTGAGGGCGAAACTTTTTAAAAGGTGGGGTGATTGTAACACCCGGAAATGTACCCTATTTTTATAATGAAAATATTTTACGGATGCTTTTCAGTGAATTTAAGTTTTAATTTAGAATTTATTATTCCGAGTCGAATTTAGAATTTCCGAGTTCGTATTTGGAATTTCCGCGAGATTCCATGAGAATCCCGTCTTAAGGCGAGTTTGACTTTTGTTGACTTTTTCCTCATACATACTCATACTCCCTTAACCTAGTTCATACACAAACACATTTCAACATTACTTCTTTCTTAAGAAACCACCAAACCCTTGCCTCCATAATCTTTCCATTCTTATAATCATCATAGCTCACTCGTTTCTTGTCGAAATTCGCGTAAGTTCGTCTCATTCTTCCCCTCTTACCTTCCTCTATCCGTATTGATATTAAAATCATCGTCTTTCTCGCTTTTTCAAACTTTCCGTCTTTCTCAAGATGAATTTTATTCATCTTTTATGATCTATTTGTAGGTGGTGACCTCCAAGATCCCGACAAAGACTATTTTCTAATTGAAGAGGAGCTTGACGAGTAGTGAAGACGCTTAAAGGTAACGGTGAAGGGTTACTCGATATCATTTACGTGTTTTATGTGATTTCTAGGCTAGTAATCGTATTTAGATTATGGTTAGTATGCTTAGGGATTTTATTATTGATGATGGGTGTTGTTTGTTGAGAATTGATATGAGAATTGATATGAGAAGTGATGATTTATGATAATAGTTGATGATGGTTGAGTTTAGAGCAAATTGGAGTTGTCTAGACTCAAGTCACGGTCGTGAGACTCAAGTCACGGGCGTGAAATAGTGGCTGATCTTTTACCCTTGCGTAACAGAGTGTTTCATGGGCCTGAAATGTAAGTCACGGTCGTGAATCTCATTTCACGGGCGTGAAATACAACTCACGGTCGTGACTTGTGCAGTTTCACTACATTGACCCTTTTTTGTAAAATGATCATATCTCCTTCGTTATTTGCTTGTTTTAGGCTTGTGACCTATCGTTGGAACCGTAAGAGGATAAGCTATCACCTCGACTTGGAATTTCTGTATTTGCATGTCTAGAACTCTAGTTATGACAGTTTGAAGTGAACCCTTCTTTTAGTTAGTTTCCAAACTTGTTGTTTTGGAGAGGTATCTATGTTTCTTATTTATTATGCTTCATAAACTTGTTCTAATGCTTATGTATCATGTATTGATTCATTTTTATCATAGTTAAGTTTATATGATTCCCTATTCTCATGTTTTGTGACGGTTTTTGATATGTCCTACTTTGAGTTCGGTTTTTACAAATGTTACGGTTTGAGCACTATTTTGTTATGTGCTTTGTACTCTCATTCCCTTGACTACCTCCACGTTCGTAAGGCTGGAATGTCGGAACGGGGAGGTATCCTACTGCTTAAAGGCATGTGTTAGTGGGCATACGACGACGTTGTTGGGAGTTGAACGCTATGCGGTGATCGACCCGGCCGTCAAATGTTGTGTACTTGCGAGGTGGTGTTATTTGCATGTAGCGTACCGCTTTTTATGAGGCTTCAGCTCTTTTCCGCCTCTTTCGTGAATTATCGACCGAATTTGGGGTACTCGGCGTCTATGATTGACCGAGTCTTCGATGCGAAACGTTTATCGCATGTCGAATCGGAACACGTTATTCCGAGAGTCTGGCCAGGTTTAGACTAGGACCGTATTATTATCGTCGTCCTACCGGAGGAAATTAGTGCACATATACGAAATGAGATCGTGTATGCGTTCGGGGAAATGTTTATCCCGTGGATGTCTTTTAATCATACTTGCCATGTACACGGTGCTAGTGCGTTTCATTTACCGTGCGAGATGTCGTCTTTGTGTCGTCGTTCTTGAATGCGTGATTTCATGACTTATCATTCATGGTCATTGCATGATAGGGCATCGTCAATGTATTGGTTCGTTTGAATGGATGATAATATGATGGATTTATGGTGATCATCGCATGACTTGGCATGGTTTGTTTGTCGAGTCTCAATCTTATCAAACTTATACCGCTAACGGTGAGATGCAAGCCCTAGTGAGCGTATTCGGTGGCCTAAGAGTGTCTTCCCCGAGTCTTTGTATAACATGATGGATTCGAACTTGTACTTCATATGCTCTTATCATTATATATTGAATTGCCTATCTATCCTTATCGTATCTCACATGTATATCCTTATGTATGCATGCTCTACTTTTGTATTTCCTTCTATGTACGTTTAATGTGATATGGCTGGGAGAACCCGGAGTTACTCCCCACTGACTGTGGCGTTCATGTTTTTCATGAATGAACAGGTTGCTTGCATGGATGGCTTTTTGCTTTGCTATTTTGGGTTCGGGTGTGAGCTAGCGGGCGTTGTCCCTGGAAGTTTCACCTCTAGACGATTTTAGCTAGTTTTGCTAAACACTTGTTCTTTGCTAACATTTTGAGAGACCCCGTCTCTTGGTTGTATTTCGTACTTAGTTTGAAATATTTTGACACTCCTCGTATTATCTATCTTGCATGTATAAAAGTTTTTAAAATACCGACACTCCTCGTATTATTTCACATGCTTGTATGTTTTATATTTCCGCATTCGCGAGGGTTGTCACACTCTACACTAGACGATGTAGTCAACTTGAATTGGTCCTCCAAGATTAGTTAAGTTAAGTAACACAGTTACTTTCTCAGATGAGGATTTACCTCTTTTCGGTGACAGTCACAATCTCGCCCTATACATCACAATAACATGCCTAAAGAAGAACTTACCAACAACTTTGGTAGATGATGGCCCCGCAGCCAACGTCATACCACTAAAAACAGCGCGTAAGCTAGGCATGAAAGAATCATATTGGACTCCTACCAACCAAGGTGTTCAAGCATATGAAGGAGCACGACGTAAGGTGATAGGGCTAGTCAACCTTACTATAGACACTGGGCCAATTGAGCGAAAGGTCTACTTCGTAATTGTGGACATCGAAGCATCCTTCAATATAATTCTAGGAAGGCCTTGGATTCACGCTTCTAAAGCGGTAACATCCACCTTACACCAGTACACCAGAAAATCAAGAATGCTCTAGATGGTAAACTAGTGACGATCACATCGTCACCTATCAAGGCCGAATAGAGAAGATGTCCAACAACCAAGAAATCACGGGTCCAGTATACGAGCTTGGAGGATTTCAGAGCGTAAATCTCGTAGAGACTGAGTTAGCACCTTTATACTTTGACCCACATTCCAACTTAGTGGTCAACCACATACTCAAATCCCACTGACCGGACCTGTCGCAAGTCCGATGAAAAGATAATTACCCAGACTAGGCTAAAAACAAATTAATATAATTAGGGAAGTAGGGGTCGATCCTTAGGGAGATGGTGTTTCCTATAGAATGTGAAATGTCTTGTAATTGGGTCTTATCTAACGAGTATCTGGGTTTTTGAGTTTTGATTTCTAAACTAATGAAAAACATACATGAAAAAAAAATAAAAAAAAATAAAAACGAAAACAATGAAGCAAGTGATGAATTAACAATGATGAAAAGAATCTAGGGAAGTAGGTTCCCACATGTAGATTAACATATTGATGAAATTGGATTTAGAACATGCAAATAATTCATTGTGAGTTCGTAAGAATGATGTGTTCATTACAATCATAGATCAGATGGTCTAGCAGGCTTTTAGGCAATTTACTAGGTCTTAATCTACCATGACATGCTTTGTCTATTCAATTCACGTATTTACCTTGGAAAAGAATTCCATTCTAGTCAATGATTTTGATCAGGAATCGTTAACTATCGTTATAGTCCAAACATGCATAGACACAATGTTTTAAAAGCACAATTTCTTTTATCCATTTATCATCTTTTAATCAACCTAACATGGCTACCCTACACCCTAGAAAAACGACTACTCACTCATGATGATGTTTAAATCTAAGATGATGTTAATAACAAAAACTAGGATAGACATGTTTATTTGATTTCGACAATATTTTAAGACTCTTTATATGGCGATAATAACGACGCTAAATTGATAATCTAATGAAATGAAATGACGATTATAACGATACTTAAATGAATCTAAGATAACATGGATGGAAAATAACAATCAAAATAGAAAACATAAAGACATTAAACAAAAGATAAGATAGGAGTACCTAGATGACGATCAACAACGATAATGACAACAATAATAGAAATTCCTTGCATAGAATAGTCGATCCACGAATTACAACGCTTGAACCACTTAAAGTAGATTACAAAGATGAAATTCTTATTGATCTAGGCTAAGGTTTTGATGTAGAAAAGACAGAATTAAACTAAGAAACTAAGGACAAAAAGAAGAAGAAAATGATCTAGACAAGAGAAGAGAGGCTAGGTTTCTCTCCTCTTAATCTAGGTTTTCTAATCTAAAGAGAAAGGTAGAAGAGATTTGTATGAAGTACTTCTCATTGTGGTGGCTGAGGCTCTCTTTATATAGCAGTAGGGTTTCGTGGGGAAGGGGTCATCCATTCATCACATAGGACAAAAAGGAGAAAGTCGAAGCAAAAGCTCGGATCAGCAGAGATACCCGATCGGGTACACCACTTACCCGATCGGGTAAGTTGTAACCTTGGTACATTGACTTCCGTTTCATCTCCCTTGGCCTATGACTTGACTTTCATTATCCCCCTTGACCTCTTGAGTCGGGTTTGTTGATAGGGTTTGATATAAAATGATGAATTCTTCGCCTGACTGATCGATCTTCTGACAACTGCGAAACCGTCTTTACTTCTTCTCTCTTTCGAATCAGTGAACCTTCTTGAAATGCCTTTAACTTGGTCAAGCTTGCTTCTTCAATTCGTCGGGTTCTTAGGCAAATGCTCGGGAATATAGAAAAGGGGCGTAGAAACGTCACTTTCCCTACAAAACAGGTTAGAACATAGGAATTCGACTAGAAGACGATATTAGCTCATAAAGTGGCTTAACAAAGCACAAATGATATACAAAACCGAGCTATATTGGGGATTAAAATCATACAAATATTCACTTATCAAACTCCCCCAAGATAAACCTTTGCTTGTCCTCAAGCAAACATGACAAACAATACCAGGACAAGGGTTGCAAGCATTGGCTACTACACCATCAAGAAACAAATCTCAACGTAAAACTTTGGAAACATAATGAATCATAACCGAAAAACAACGTGGGCAAGAATGATACATAAACATGGCTGAGATTTACATAACGGCGCAGCACAAAGAATTTCACTACAGAATTTTCGGCTCTTGCATGATCTTTTTGACAAATGGACTCTCACGGCACACCCGACCACTCATTGTATGTAAAAGGTGATTTCTTTATGTGTAAATGAATTTGAGACACTCACCTTTCTACGACTTATGAAAATGTGTCCGCAGTCTAATATGGTAAACAATTCAAAACACAAGTCAAAGATCACAATGCACATAGAAAAGAAGCCGAAAAATAATATGAAGAAGGCTTTGGGAAATGGGTGAAAGGTGGATAAACAGTTATGGTCATGTGAAGGTTAGAATGAGCTAGCAACTGACCAATGATAAATGAATACTCAATCCAAACTTTCGATTAATTCCCAAAAGACGAAAAACGGAGCCAGAAGTAACGGATTGGCTTATTACATATGAAACACAAGAGTGAACTCCTTCTAAACATTGAATTGACATTTTGAGGAGATACTCACAACTTCTTCTATTTTATTTTTTATTTTTTATTTTTTATTTTTTCGATTTTTTTTTTCTCTGAACATAACATCACTACTTGAACATTTTCGTTCTCCCAAATTCACTTTGACATCAAGGAACAAAATCTTCTCAAATGAGCACCCATACACCATAGTCTAGCTACTAGCTCAACAAGGTAGGCAGTTTTTATATGTAGCTATTATCTTGTGAAACATTTGTATGAAGGGGCTAATTTTGAGGGGTAATTCAAAGTGAAAAAGGCTTCAAATCTTAGTGAATCATGAATGCAATGCTTATAGAAATGAATGAGAATCATACTTATGCGTTTTGACATGACACACATCACAAGGAGAACTACACACACCTAGATGAGACTGGGTATAGATGTACCAGCCTAAAGAGGTTCTACCTTACAATATATGTAGCTTGCCAAATGTCAAGATCAAGCGTACTCATCTATAGATTCATTCCATGCCTACTGTGTACAAGACTTCCCCATGTATGCACAATTCAATGAATATTGAATCATTATCCTTTGAAAGCTCTAAGTTTGGGAAATGTTACATGATAGCGTAGTAAACAAGCAAGCAAAGCATGAAAAGGCATTCAATTATGTTCAAAATTTTAAATTTTTCTCTTATTCAAAAATTTGAAAAATATAAATAACTAAAATGCAAAATGGGAAAATGCAATCCCTCCCCCAAGCTAAACATCACATTGTCCTCAATGTGAGCACAAAGACTAAATATGCAACGAGATGCTCAATGGGAAGAAGGGAAAAAAGGGAAAAATGAAAGAAGAATGAAGCTTACTATTCAGCGCGGACTCCCCCAAGCTAGTCTTTTGGACTTGACAAGGAAGGTCTTTATAGATTCTTCAAAAAGTCTTTCATCTGCAAAGTAAATCTAACAAAACAACGAAAAAGGGAAAGCAAAAATAAAATGCGAAAAGAAAGGAAACACGGGTTGCCTCCCGAGAAGCGCTGGTTTAACGTCTCGTTCGACGAATTCTTCTATGAAATCATCTGGTTGGGGATTGACGCTCTATATAGACAATATCTAAGCATCCGATCATGGAATTGCTGTAGTAGAGTTTCAATCAATGTCCATTGACCTTGAATTTTTCACCATTACTAGCCATTATTTCCACATAACCGTATTTGCTTACATATGTGACAGTGAATGGTCCAGACCATCGTGATCGAAGTTTTCCCGGAAAAATTTTCAAACGGGAGTAAAAAAGAAGTACTTGGTCACCGACATTAAATTCTTTTCTGATTATCCTCTTGTCGTGCCAACGCTTCGTTTTCTCTTTATAGATCCTAGAGTTCTCGTAAGCTTGCAAACGAAATTCTTCTAGCTCATTGAGTTGCAAAAGCCATCTATCAGCGCTAAGCTTAGTGTCTTAGTTGAGTTCTTTGATAGCCCAGTAAGCTTTGTACTCTAACTCAAAAGGGAGATGACAAGCCTTTCCATAAACCAACCGATAAGGAGATGTTCCAATCGGGGTTTTGAAAGCTATGCGATAAGCCCATAAGGTGTCGTCGAGCTTATTACTCCAATCTGTTCTAGATTTCGAGACTACTTTTTGAAGAATTGTTTTTAGCTCTCTATTCGAAACTTCTACTTGACCGCTGGTCTGAGGGTGGTAGGCTAATCCTCGTCTGTGATACACACCATACTTGGCAAGCAGAGTGTTTAACTGCTTTTCTCCGAAATGAGTTCCTCGATCACTTATCACGGCTCTGGGTACACCAAAACGCGGAAAAATGATCTTCTTAAATAGTCGTATCACAGCTCTAGCATCATTGGTGGGGGTGGCAATTGCTTCTACCCACTTTGAAACATAGTCGACATCGACTAAAATGTAACGATTTCCATTTGAAGAAGGGAATGGTCCTTGATAGTCAATACCCCAGACGTCGAATATCTCAACTTCTAATATGCCGTTTTGAGGCATTTCATGTCTTTTGGATATTTGACACATTCATTGATGACAAGCATCACAAGCCATAACAAAGTCTCTTGAATCTTTAATCATCGACGGCCAGAAAAACCCGGATTGTAAGACTTTGGCTACGGTCTTGGACGGACCATGATGACCACGTAAGCAGATGAGTGACATCCTTCTAAAACTCTTTTTACCTCCCACTGGGGGATACAACGTCGATACAGACCATCTAAACATTGCTTGAAAAGATAGGGGTCATCCCAAACAAAGGATTTTGCATAATGCAAAATTATCTTTCTTTGGTTATTAGAAAGGTCGGAGGGTAGCTGGTGACTGACAAGGAAGTTGGCGATATCAGCATACCAAGGAGAAGATTCTGTAATTGCCATTAATGAATCATCAGCAAACGAATCATTAATTTGCGTTGGTAATCCTATTTCAGTTACTCTTATCCTTGAGAGGTGGTCAGCGACTACATTCTCTGCTTCTTTCTTATCCCGGATCTCTAAATCAAACTCTTGAAGGAGTAAGATCCATCGGATAAGTCTAGGTTTTGCCTCTTTCTTTGAAAGCAGATATTTCAAGGCAGCATGGTCAGTGTAGACAGTAACTTTTGATCCTATAAGGTATGAGCCGAATTTGTCTAAGGCATACACAATGGCGAGAAGTTCTTTCTCTGTGGTGGCATACTTGATTTGGGCAGGATCTAGGGTTTTACTAGCATAGTAAATCGCATGAAGAAACTTTTCCTTTCTTTGCCCTAAAACAACTCCTACGGTATAATCACTCGCATCGCACATCAGTTCAAAGGGCAGATTCCAATCAGGTGACTGGATTATAGGTGCGGTGATCAAAGCATGTTTTATTTTGTTGAATGCCTCAAGGCATTCCTTTGTGAAATTGAAAGGTGCATCCTTGAAAAGGAGCTCAGTCAGGGGCTTGGCTATCTTTGAAAAGTCTTTTATAAATCGTCGGTAGAAATCGGCGTGGCCAAGGAAACTCTTGATTCCTTTTACATTAGCAGGTGGTGGGAGCTGTTCAATGACTTGGATCTTAGCTCGATCCACTTCTATACCTCTTTCTGAAATGATGTGACCTAAAACTACACCTTCGTTCACCATGAAGTGACATTTTTCCCAGTTGAGAACAAGGTCGACTTCTTCACAGCGTTTCAGAACTCTGGATAGATTTGTCAAACAATTATCAAAGGAAATGCCATAGACGCTAAAGTCGTCCATAAATACTTTCATGATAGATTCAATAAAATCTGAGAAGATACTGCTCATGCAACGCTGGAAAGTGGCAGGTGCATTACACAAGCCAAATGGCATTCTGCGATAAGCGAAAGTACCATAGGGACAGGTGAAGGTGGTTTTCTCTTGGTCCTCAGGGTGGATAGGGATTTGGAAAAATCCTGAGTAACCATCTAGATAACAGAAATACGTGTGGCAAGCTAACCTCTCTAGCATTTGGTCAATGAAAGGTAGAGGATAGTGATCTTTCCTAGTCGATTGATTCAGCTTTCTGTAGTCAATACACATACGCCATCCCGTCACAATCCTTGTGGGGATGAGCTCATTCTTCTCATTTTTGACTACTGTTATTCCTCCTTTCTTGGGAACAACTTGAACGGGGCTAACCCATTTAGAGTCAGAGATTGCGTAGATTATGCCAGCATCTAGCAATTTCATAACTTCAGTTTTAACTACTCTCTCCATGTTGGGATTAAGACGGCGTTGACCTTGAACACAAGGTTTTTGGCCTTCTTCTAAATTGATTCTATGCATGCAGAAGTCTGGGCTTATGCCTGTTAAATCTTCTAGTTTGTAACCTATTGCCTTTTTATGCTTTTTCAAGACAGTCAATAGTGAGGTTAAGTGATTTTCATCTAGGAGAGCACTCACTATGACTGGGCAATACTCAGATTCATCTAAAAAGGCATATTTTAGATTTGAGGGAAGAGGTTTTAGTTCAGGTTTTTGTAGTTCTGCCTTGGCAGGAGTACCAATTAAGCTTATGAACTCATTTACTTCTTCAGACGGTATTTTATTTTCCGGTCAGATCCTTTTCCAGCTCACTGATCTCAAAATTGTCATTCTCAGAGATATCCTCCAACAACAAGATTGCTTCTAAAGGATCCTCGATTATTGATGGATACAGAGATTTATCAACAATGGAGTCGACAATATCAATGAAACAACAAGGCTCTTCTAGCATGGGGCTTTTCATTGCACTGTTCAAGTTATAGGTGACTTTATCATCACCTACTTCTAGTGTTAGTCTTCCATTCTTGACATCGATTACTGCTCCGGCAGTGTGTAAAAATGGTCTTCCTAGAATAATAGGGATTTGAGAATCTTCAGCCATATCTAGGACGATGAAATCGACGGGAATGAAAAACCTTCCTACTTTGACATGCACATCTTCTAAAACTCCCATAGGTTGTTTTAGAGAACGGTCTGCCATTTGTAGAGTGATACTGGTGCATTTGAGAATTCCCATATTCAACTTTTCACAAATGCAATACGGCATGACGCTTACACTGGCACCTAGATTGCATAGAGCTTTATCGATTGTGTAGGTGCCTATAGTGCAAGGTATAGAGAAGCTACATGGATCCATTAACTTAGGAGGGGACTTATTTTGCAATAAAGCACTGCACTCAGCTGTGAATGCTATGATTTCAAAATCATCTAAAGTCCTCTTCTTAGTTAGGATATCCTTAATGAATTTTTTGTAAGAAGGGATTTGAGTGATTAACTCAGTGAAGGGAACCTTTACATGGAGGTTTTCGAATACTTCCATGAATTTGCTAAACTGGGTTTCCTTATGATTTCCCCTCAAGCGTTGGGGAAATGGATCTTGGATTTTGATGGCTTCCTTCATAGGTTCATCCTTCTTTTCTTTGTTTTCCGCTTCCTTAGCGGTGGATGGTTGAGATTCTTTTTGGCTCTCTACTGGTGGTGGCTGAACTATTGTTTCTTTTTGTTGCTGAGGTTCCTTATAAGTGGTACCACTCCTAAGGGTGATAGCATTAGCGGTGTCCCTCGGTTGCTCACCATGAGGTGGGAGTTGGCCTTGTTTCCTTTGGGTATTAGAGGCAGCCAATTGGGCTAATTGAGTTTCAAGCATCTTGATGGCAGCATTTTGAGCCTGATCACTCTTTTGAAGTTCAACAAACATTGAATCTTGTTTTTTATCAACTTGGAGAAGAATGGATTCAATTTTTCTCAAGCTTGAGTCATTGGGTTGGCTTTGATTTTAGGGTGGTTGGTGTTGAGGTTGGTGTTGGTAAGGTTGATTGAAGTTAGGTTGAAATGGAGGTTTCTGGTTTTGAAAACCAGGTAGATTATAGGGCTTTTGTTGATGTGGTATGAATGGTTGTTGAATCTGATGGTGGGGATTCTGAATGTTGGTGCTTTTGTAGGACAAAAAAGGATGGTTCTTTGTGTTCTCGTTATAGAAGTTTGAGAAAGCATTGCCCTGCCTTTATGCTTGATAGGCATTGACTTGCTCTAGCGAACTCCTACATTCTTGAAAACTGTGTCCTCCAACCCCACATGTTTCACATACCACTACGTGGCTAGTGACGTTAACATGTTTCTGATATTGGGAAGAACTTCCTACTTGTTGCTGCAGAAGGGCTAATTGGGCTTCTAGGAATGCCACTTTTCTTGAATCTTCCTGCTTGGTTTTGAGCAGCATAGCACGTGAGTTGCTATACTGAGAGTCGTGAATTGCCATTGACTCGATAGTTGCACTAGCTATTTCTACATCGATCTAATCGAAATGACCATTGTTAGCGGAGTCGAGGATACGACGCGATTCGCCACAACAACCGTTGTAGAAGGTGATTATAACAACCCGTAATTTGAAAGACCGAAATTATATTTGAAAAATAATAAATTTATTTTATTTTAATTTATTAAGATTTATTTGAATTTATGATAATTTAATATAATTATTTTGAATTTATTCGGAATTAAAGAGAAGGTTTTACGGTTTAACCCCGAACGTCATTTAACTATTCCCGAGTCAACTTAAGTTCCGAAACAAACCCGAAACCTGACTCTTGCATGAGTCACACGCCCAAGTCAACTCTTTCCACTCATATTAGATCTTTTGATTAAACTAATAATAATATCTAGGATATTTGTAACTTTATCGATCTGTCAACTTAAACTCCGCAAATCCATTAAAAACAGACCCGATTTCTTCTATAACCACACGGCTCCCCTCTTCCTCTTAGGATTAGATATTTTCCTTTCTTTTGATTTAAGTAACATAATATCTAAATAATATCTAGATATTTGATTAAACTAAAATATTATCTAATAATATTTAATAATTACCATAATATATTTATAAAACCCGAGTCAATTCCGTAACAACAATTTCAAAACCCGACTCCATTAATCCTCTATATTTACACGGCACACCCTCCCCCCATTACTCACTAATTATCTTTTCATTTTACATTAAATCAACTTAATATCTATTTAATACCTTCTTTAATATAATCAAAATCGTTCTTGGTGTTCTTGAGCGTTTTTGATCGTTCTTGAGCAAAATCGTCACAAAACCTTCGTTACTTGGCCAACTCCGTCCTAACTTATATTTCTAGAGTCTCCTCTCCGCTCTTCATCTCCATGTACGTTTTATTTTCAATTCAGACAAAATCGTTTTCAACACTTTAATTGTTGAAATCAAGTTTTAATTCTAATAATGTTATTTTTGTCATTTCTTATAGGAGAAGATTATGAAGACGAGTTTGGTGACTCGTATATTTTAGAAGAAGATTAGTAGACGGGTTTTTACTTCTTATTTTGGTGCTACTTGATTTTGTGCTAGCTAAGGTAACGATTCCGAGTTACTCGACGAATTAATGTTACATACTTTTACTTATGTTTATTATATACGGTTTTTAAGTAGTAACATGATAAGTTGTTATTATTATTATGTTGTATGAATTTTTAACATATTTAGTGTTCTTGACATGTTGGATGATTTGTTCATAATCATGATTTTTAGTATGAATGATGGTTGAATTGGTTGTTAAAATGGATGTTGTTAATTAAAACATGTTAGAAATAATTTGGAGTGGTTGTTGATGTTGGCAGTGGGGTGGCCGTGTAAGGTGGCTGGAAACCGACCCAAACCAGGCCGGTTCAGGCCCGGTCCAGGTCCGGTCTGGGTTGGCCGTGATTAGGCCCGTTGGACTTGTGTCGATACTTGATTGTTTTGTTGTTGTTTTGACGGGTTTTAAATATGTTAAGCATGCGGGAAATATTAAGAAACGATTTTAGAAAGGTTGACCATAACCGGCCCAAACCAGCCCGTGGGCCCGGTTCAGACCCGGTTCAATTTCGGCCCAAACCAAACGTGAGCCTCATTTGGGCTTGTGACGGTTTTTGAGTTTATTGTTGTTATTATATCATGTTTTGTAATATTTAGCAAGTTGGAAATTTTAATAAGTAAATTATTTAATTAAACGGTTTTCATAATATTATTATTTCTCACATGTTAGAAATTATAATATGAGATGGTAGTTAAATTTGATATCCTTTAAGTCAAGCGGGTTTGGTAAGAATTAATAATTCACATGTTAGAAATTAGAATGAAATAGCATGAAATGAATGTGATATGCTTATGTTCAAGCCTAAATGGCTAAGACTCTGTTTTTAGCCGGTTTGACCAAACGTGTTTGGTCAAACTAAGATCTAGTCAGCCCCGTTTTGACTGATGACCCGTCGCGGGACTCGGGTCGGGGATTTGTCTTCAAGTTAGGTTTTATTTAATGAATGAATGAATAAGCCTTAGTAGATATGAGGCGTTATGATATTTGAATATGATTTATATGCAATTAGTCACATGATAGGAAGTTTTTCCCGTGACCGTTTAATTGTATGATATATGTCGTGTTGACTAAGTACCCATAGAGAATTATGAGTATATGGCGTCTTGACCATTCTAATTCTAAATGAGTATCTTGGACCATGACATGGATAGGCCTTACTATCTTTAACGAGTATATGTTCACTTGTTGATAGCTTTTGTGTCCCGGCTTGGTGGGTTTATATCCAAGTCGGGGCATGGCGCCAAATTGCTTCCACTTTGGGAATGGAGCCAGCTTAAGTACTAGCCAACTCTGCTTAGGGGGTCGCCTAGTAGAGATTCTTGTGTACTTTTGGTCATGAGACGGGGAATGGAATAGCTGTTGTCGCTAGTTCTGATCAGTCTAGGACTAGGATGTTTTCCTACCTTGTGGTATAGCCTCGAGTTACAGAAGTAGACTATCGCCGTACTAAGAACTTATG
>JAIUZE010022155.1:0-44593 GCA_022085475.1 Heliosperma pusillum | reverse complement strand
ACCGGTTGTTAACTGATTCACACGATAGTTTGTATGATTAGGGTTGAGTGTATCATGGCCATGTTTTAAATGTAACCTCTGAGCTAGCATACCAACTTCCCTACCTCGTGGTATAGGTTGTTAACCGATTAACATGATAGCTTGCATGAGTAGCTTATCCTTCATATGCTAGGTTATATGTTAGTTATTTGTTTCATAACATGAAAAGCATATCGTATATGTTAAGGTTTTGTATTTTCCATATACATCTCTTTTATGTTATTCATGTTTTATTAAACTCGACATTTCGTGGCTGGGAGAACTCGGAGTTACTCCCACTGACTGTGGCTTCCGTGTTTATATTTAATGCGGTCGAACAGGTGGTGATGCATATTTGGGTACATTGACGAGCTAGCGAGCGAAGTATTTACCTTGGACCTATATTCGGTTCTTAGATTGTATATTATTATACACTCTTTTATTTCCGTATTTATACGGGAGATATGTCTCCCGTCTTGTATAATTTTTATGTATAATATTATTTTCCTTTTGTATGACCCTTTTTATTTATGACACCTTCTTATGATGAATATATTTAATAGTAGGTTCCGGTTTTAAAATGTACCGATTTTCAATAAAGTGAACCTATTAGAAACGTATTCTCATCTTTTATTTATTTAAATTATTTTTTTTCTTTCCGCAAATTTGAGGGTGTCACACGATGTTTATAATTGACGTATATATTATAATATTACATTCACATATTATACATTAAATAAATAAAAGAAGGAAGAATTCTATCTAGACTCCAATTCCTAATACAAGTAGAAGAAAAAGAGGGAAGACTCCTCCCTGTACTAGACTTCTATTTGGACGTGTAAAAGGAGAGAGGAGGAGAGGTCTATATAAACTCTTCTTCTCTACATAATTCATCATTCAATTCTTGACACAAAAATTATCAGTAATTTTTGTATTCTTTCTAGCACAAGAAAAGGCATAACTCAGAGCATCTTGGGTTCAACAATTAGGAGAATATCGATTTCGATATTTGTTCTTAGGCCATATTGCTAGGACCAGAAGGTTAATTCTAATCTTTATGCACTTCGTTTATGACTCGTATTTCATATATTATAATTTCGTTATAATCCTTAAATTTCATGTATGAAATATACCAATATTTCCAACAAGTGGTATCAGAGACAAGGGCTACGAAATTATTTTATATGTTTTTCATAATTGGTGAAATATAAGATTAGATTTTTTTTGTTTTTTGTTTTCGGCCGAGAAAAAAAAGAAAAAAAAAGTTTGATTTTTTTGGTACTGTTAACGGCCGAGGGAGAAAAAAAAAATGTTTTGTACTGTTCACGGCACTGTTCAGCCGTGAGAAAAAAAAAGTTTTGCCTTGTTTTTCCATTTTGATTCATTATAATTGTTGATTTAAGTAGTTAAGACGATAACATGATGAATTTGTAGTTGTTTTGATTTAATAAGGATTAAATTAAAATGTAAATGGAAATCGATTTGAATGTTCATTGCTATATATTTTTCGGTATTCATTGATTTAGATATTCATTTTAAATTGTTAAATTGAATCATCTAGTTCGTATCGATGTTTAATAATGATTAGATGTTGATAATATGTACCGATCTTGAAAATATTAGTAACATCAAATTAAATTATATATTTTAAAGAAAAAAAAAATTGTTTCTTTTTTTTAATTTTTGGTCGATTTTTATTTATTATTCATTATAATGATAATGTTTTGTTTATTGTTGTGAAGAAGTTCACAATAATTGGATACCCAATTATTTTAAAGAGGTTTAAAATAATGTTGGATTAATTCATATTATACGATAATATGAATTGGATTATGCTTGATTGGAATTTTTGTGAGTAATTAAGGAATTGTCACATAATTTTGATCATTTTAAATAGGTGGTTTGGATAAATTACTTTACATAATTAAGGAATTATGTCTTGAATGATTAATTTATTGTTGATGCATTTTATTTTGTTGAATGATTTGTTGAATGGTTTATTTACGTATTTTGCAATTGGTTGTAATTTGTATTACCTAGTGTGGCCTTAGTTGATTATGTTTTCATAATGATGGAAACATGATCTTGATGTAATTTTGAGATCTCGAATCTCCTTTTATTTTCTTTAAAGTTATGTTTTTTTTTAAATTAGAATGTAAATAGGTTTATATTTGTAATTTATTAAATGTAATTTGAGAAGACTAAAGATGGAGATCGGATTGCTCACTCCCGCTACATGGACCAAGATGGAACATCAAGACAAGCTTTTCGGGTCCAATCATGGATGGATTCCAAAGTTGTATTTTTGTTCATTTTGGTAGATAGGCCACACTAGGACTTTGTAATTTTACGTATTTTTGTTCTTGTTGCTTTTCATCACATGATAGTTAGTGCATCATATTCCGCCTAAACCAAACCACCTACTACTAAAATGCATGAAAATTGACTCATATAGTTTGAATGTTAGTTATCATTGACATAAAGATGTCACTCGAATTTTAAGCCATCATCTTAGTTTATTCATTCTCACATGCTAGATATTCGTTCACTTAAAATGAATTAAAATAAAGTTGATTGGATCTTCCTCTAAAACCTAAAATTGAGACTAGTCTTTATAGGCCAAACTACTATGAATCCCTTCTTCGTCGGTAGGCATATAGGACCTTATTCTCCATATGACCCCTTCTACGTTGGGTAAGTAGTATGTGTTGACTTATTTTACCTCAACATCATAATCCGAAGAGTTTCTCGTGATTATGATGAACTAAAGATAAAATGTTATCGACCAAGAATTATAAAGGTAGAATTAGCCAAAAGGTTGGCTTATCAATTTACAGATAATTGAGTCTTGGGATCATTTATATAATTCTTGAGGGAGGTCAATTGTATAAATGCTTGAGTCTTCGCATTAAACAAGTTTTGCACTAGACTTAATTCATATCGATGAGTATGCTTATTATTATGTTTTTCTTCTTTTTCGCAGTGTAGAATTCGTCTTATATTGATAATACTGCTATAACAAATGGCTGGCCATAATGATGTCCCTATGCCAAGTGCCACACTCGCACGTGATTCCTGGCTTAAAACTTTCATGGACCACATGAATTCGTCCACGCGACTGAAGAATGACGGGTCCAACTTTGCGGACTGGGAGGCGGCATTACGGAATGCAACCATTGCTGACGGCAAGCTCCAGTACTTGACTGAGCCAATACCGCCAAACTCAGGCCCCAATGCGAGAGCTAACGAGTCACATGCTTATAATGACTTCGTTATGGAAGCGGGTGCGATAAAGAACGTACTCAATTTTGCAATGGAACCCAATTTTCAAAGACGCTTCATTGCCCAAGGTGCAAATAAGATTTTCACCACGCTCACTAACGAGTTCTCAAAAGCACCGAGAATCGTTACTTATGAGCATACATGTCGCTTCTTTGAGGCGAAACTCCAGAAGGGCCAACCGGTTAGCCCACACATTCTTGATATGATTGAGAATGTCGAGAAACTGGAGGTATTTGATTGCAAAATCAGTGAGAGCATAGTCATTGACCGTGTGCTTCATTTACTTGATGATGGTTTTGCCCTTTTCAGGGCAAATTACTACATGAATGACATGAAGAAAAATCTTCATGAGCTACACTCACTTTTCGTACAGACCGAGAAGGGTCTGAAATTGAGTGGGAGCATGAAGAAAGATGTTCTCATGATTTCCAACAAAAACAAAGGTAAGGGCAAGGCTCATGGCGACCTAAATGTAGGGAAGCCAAAGTTTAAGAAGTCAGGAAAGGGTAAGAGTGAGCCTGGTAAGACTAGTAGCTCACAAGGCAAGGCAAAGAGCAAGGACAGTGACAATGAATGCCACCATTGCCACAAGACTGGACATTGGAGGAGGAACTGTCCAGTGTACCGTGAGGACATAAAAGCAGGCCGCGTCACTCCTGTTGGTATGTCATTTTATATTCATATGATTGAGATTAACCATGCAAGTTTCGGAACTTGGGTACTTGATACTGGTTGTGGTTCTCATCTGTGTAATCATTTGCAGGGCCTAAAAAAACATCACACCTCTCGCAAAGGGTGATGTGGACCTGCGAGTCGGGAATGGAGCAAAAGTTGCTGCAGTCTCAATGGAAACATACGTAATCCAACTCCCGAGTGGATTTGAGTAGTATTTATATAGCTATTACTATGTAACCAGTTTATCTAAGAACATTATATCTGTTTCCGTACTTGATAAAGACGGTTTTTCATTTTCAATAAAAGACAATAGCTGTATTTTCTCTTTGAATGAAATGATTTATGGCAAAGCAGTTTCCATGAATGACATTTATATCTTAGATCAAACAAGCGAAATATTACACGTGAATAATAAGAAAGTAAAGGTTGGTGACAAAGATCAAACATATCTATGGCACTGTCGTATGGGACACATAAATGAAAAACGTGTAAAGAAGCGCATTGAGAATGGGACTATCTCCCCATTTAATTTACGAATCATTTGGCACGTGTGAATCATGTGTTATCGGCAAAATGACTCGAATTTCCTTCAAAGGTGTTGGAATGCGTGCTAATGACCTATTAGGACTCATACATACTGATGTATGTGGACCTATGTCAATCAACGCAAGAGACGGCTATATATATTTTATCACTTTCACGGATGATTTGAGTAGATACGGATATGTCTACTTAATGAAGCATAAAAGTGAGTCCTTTGAAAAGTTCAAGGAATTCCAGAATAAGGTTGAGAACCAACTGGGAAGAAAGATTAAAGCACTTCGTTCAGATCGTGGTGGCGAATATCTATCAAATGAGTTTGATCAACACCTTAAAAACTGTGGTGTAGTATTACAGTTAACTCCACCTGGAACACCTCAATTAAATGGTGTGTCCGAACGGAGAAATCAAACATTACTTGATATGGTTTGATCCATGGTGAGTCACACAGTAGTACCTGATTCATTATGGGGTTATGCTCTTTTGTCAACTGCTCTTATACTTAACCGAAGTCCATCTAAAGTTGTAGACAAGACTTCATATGAGTTATGGAAGGGAACGGTCCCTAACTTGTCCTTTATTCGGGTTTGGGGCTGCGAGGCTTATGTCAAGTGGAGACACGAGGATAAGCTCGGCCCGCGATCGGTCAAGACATACTTTATTGGTTATCCAAAAGGAATGTTTGGTCATTACTTCTATTCGCCTACCGAACAACGTGTTTTTGTTGCGGCTAGTGCGAAATTCTTAGAGAAAGAGTTTCTCGAGAATAAGTCAAGTAATAGAACCTTCGATCTGTCGGAGATTCAAGAACCAACAACTGAGCAACCAATGGAGGAAGAGGTTCCTTCAACTTCTGCTACGGTTAACATCCCTATGGAACCTAAGAGGTCTGGTAGAGTCTCCATTCCTCCAGACAGATACATAGGTATGGTCGAGGAGAATGAGAGAGATAATGTTTTACTCCTAGAGAGTAACGAACCCGCTACCTATAAAGGTGCCATGACCTGTTCCGACTCTAAGCTATGCCATGAAGCCATGCAATCCGAGATGGACTCCATGTCTGAGAATGACGTATGGGATCTTGTTGATTTGCCTGGTAAGGTACGGCCTCTTCAGTGCAAATGGCTTTATAAGATAAAGCATTCCATAGAAGGACAACCAGACACCTATAAGGCATGACTAGTGGCAAAAGGTTTCACTCAAGTGCAAGGATTGCATTATGATGAAATTTTTGCACCCGTAGTTATGATGCGTTCCATTCGGATAATCTTAGCGATTGCCGCTTTTTATGACTATAAAATTTGGCAGAAGGATGTGAAAACCGCCTTCTTAAACGGTTATATGGAGGAGGAATTGTCCATGGTACAACCCGAAGGTTTCATTGATCCTAAAAATCCTAAGAAAGTGTGAAGGCTTAAGCGTTCCATTTATGGTCTTAAGCAAGCTTCTCGGAGTTCGAATCATCGTTTCGACCAGGTGATAAAAGAGAATGGTTTCACTCGATCGGTCGAGGAACCATGCTTATATGTCAAGTCGAGTGGGAGTAAAATTGTCTTCTTAATATTGTATGTCGATGACATACTCTTGATTGGGAATGACATTCCTCTCTTATCTTCGGTAAAAGTATGGTTAAAGAACCATTTCCAGATGAAAGATCTGGGTGAGGCACAACGCATATTGGGGATCCGTATCTATAGAGATAGATCACGACGGATGTTATCACTCAGTCAGGAGTCTTATATAGATAAGATTCTTGAAAGGTTCAGCATGACCAACTCCAAGAAGGGGTACCTTCCAATGATTTCTGGGATGCATTTGAGTAAAACTCAGGCACCCAAGACATCGGAAGAGGTCGAGTGCATGAGTCGTGTTCCTTATGCATCAGCCATAGGATCGATCATGTATGCCATGATATGCACACGTCCAGACGTGGCATATGCATTGAGTATGACGAGTCGGTACCAAGGCAATCCAGGTGAAACACACTGGATGGCTGTCAAAAACATCCTTAAGTACTTACGAAGGACTAAGGATTGGGTATTGACTTATGGAGGAGACACTGAGCTATGCGCAATCGGTTACGCATATGCTAGCTTCCAAACAGATCGAGATGACTCGAAATCTCAGTCTGGATTCGTCTTTACTCTTAATGGCGCTGCGGTCAGTAGGAAAAGCTCCAAACAGAGTATTATAGCAGATTCTACAACTGAGTCCGAGTACTATGCCACTTCAGAAGCTGCAAAGGAAGCTATATGGATGCGTCAGTTCTTACAAGGACTAACTGTAGTTCCTAGTTCGAGTGACCATATCACCATCTATTGTGATAATAGAGGTGCCATCTTCCAGGCTAAGGAGCCTAAGTCCAGCAACAAGTCTAGACATGTACTTCAGAAGGCTCACATGATCCGAGATTACGTGGAGCAAAAGGAGATAGTGATTGACAAGATTGCTTCGGATGACAACATTGCGGAACCTCTCACTAAACCGTTAAAATATGATAAGCATGAAGGGCACATTATTTCCATGGGAATTAAACGTGTTCCTGAGTTGTAGTAGCTGTTTTATGTGGATTAGATAAATGTATCTTTTTCATGCACCATTTATAACATCATCGTATTGTTTCATATTTTGTTTTTCATGTGGATTGTACGACAACATTGAACGCCACAAAGTGAACTGAATTACATTATAATTGTTTTGGTTTGTAATCGCCTACATGAGCTGATAACTCTAGCAATTATACTGTGAAGTTAATTGATGGTGGGTTCAACGAGCCATAAGTCAAACGGTTGACTGATCGATCACAGATACGAGTTATAAGGATACCTCGTAGGACATCGTGACAACGTTATGGAGTCCTAAATGTTTCAGAACATTCGGTGCCAGGTCGTGGATAGGACGTCCATAGTGTTCCTAAGAGTCGATTCTTTTGACTATCGACTGTCTCTTGAGATTAAGGCAGTTTTTGGGTGACTTTGGTTTCTTTCTCATGGTCGACCGTAACAGGAGGCTAAGTAGATTTTTACTGGGTCATTTCATACTGTGCTTGGATCTGCAGGATTCGAGTTGAGGAAAATATCCAACCTTTATCAGGTTTTGTTATTTCTCAGGGCCACTCGAGGAGTTGTAACTGAAATGCATGGCCATGCTCGAATAATGATTCGTTTATCAGTTAAGTTACTCTCTAGTCGAGAAAACCACTCTTGATACTGATCACTTGTAAAATACGACCTTTGTGAATACGGACTTTGCAAATTGTTTTACATTGAGTGGGAGAAATTTTGGATATGAGAATCGGTTATCGCACATACACTTGTAAGGACAAGTGGGAGATTGTTGGAGCTAGTGTCCTCCACAGTTAGTGTGATAACGTGTATAAATCTCTTACAGGTTCACAGGGTATACTTAGTATTCTTATCAGTTGATTAACGTTTATCGATAACGGTTGGCTTGCTAGAAGTTTGACGTTATTGTCATTTTAAATGGCGGTGATCAACTGGTCCCTAAAAGTCACACCTAAAGGATGTGTTTGAGAGATATGATTATATGAAAATATAATCATATTGATGCCTTATATGACTAAAAGGTTAGTCGATGTATATGACTAAAAGGTTAGTCAATGTAATGATGATACGATTATTTAATACGATTAAATAATACTAGCTGAGACGAATTAAATGTTAATTCGTAATTGAATATAAACTGTTATATCTAATTAATGTATATAATGTAATTATTTAATACGATTAAATAATGTAAGCTTAAACGAATTAATTGTTAATTCGTAATTAAATGTAAACTGTTATATTTAATTAGTAAATTATAAATATACGATGTTTATAAATGACGTATATATTATAATATTACATTCACATATTATACATTAAATAAATAAAAGAAGGAAGAATCCTATCTAGACTCCAATTCTTAATACAAGTAGAAGAAAAAGAGGGAAGACTCCTCCCTCTACTAGACTTCTATTTGGACGTGTAAAAGGAGAGAGGAGGAGAGGTCTATATAAACTCTTCTTCTCTACATAATTCATCATTCAATTCTTGACACAAAAATCATCAGTAATTTTTGTATTCTTTCTAACACAAGAAAAGGCATATCTCAGACCATCTTGGGTGCAACAATTAGGAGAATATCGATTTCGATATTTGTTCTTAGGCCATATTGCTAGGACCAGAAGGTTAATTCTAATCTTTATGCACTTCGTTTATGACTCGTATTTCATATATTATAATTTCGTTATAATCCTTAAATTTCATGTATGAAATATACCGATATTTCCCACAATATCTTTGGGAAGCTAGCTCCACTTCTTTACCTTGCTAGATACACTCATTATTTACATTGCTAAATAAACATTTTAGACAAACTAGATACACTTTTCCTTGTTAAATACACTCATTTATCTTGCTAGATACATATCTCTGACAAGTTAGATATTTTTCTTTACCTTGCTAGATACACTCTTTTACCTTATTAGATGATCTCATCCCCCTTTGTAAAGGATTTACCCGACCCTATCTAATTAGGGTTTAGTTTTTGTTTCCACCCTCGTTTTGGGAAATGATTAAGGGTTGAATACGCTCTTTTAAGTTACTGGATGCATAGTTTTAGTTAGCTAGATACACTTAGTTAAGTTACTAGATACATGCTCATAGCTTGCTAGATACATAATAAAGGAAAGGAGCTTATATTCACATATTATCATATAGGTAATATATTTCTTTGTTTTCCTAGTAACAAAACATTATTCTGATTATTATTCTTACAATTTATTATTATCAATTTATTAGTAAAACAAATCTTAAATAAAGTGTGAAAGGAAGATGTAATAGGGTACTCGGACAACTTCACATGGGTATTTCATGCATTATGTTCCTGAAAGAAGATTATACCACTTGGTTCATTACTTCATGTGTATCTTTGACGTCATCAAGGTTTTTTTTGTCATCAAGGAGCATTCGATAGAATACTCATCTGCCTTCAATTTACATTATCTTATACACTCAGTTACAGGCGTAGCCCATATGTATAAAATCAACTCCAACCAAATTGATTAGCTGGTAGGGGAATTCATATGAGGGTATCTATAATTCCATATCCAGATCATCTCTACTTCAAGGTTCCACGTAATAATTCCCCTACAGCATCATTAACAACTAAGAATTTGGTGTGAGTGTTACATCCTCCATAGATGACACATGAAAAGTGCAGGATTGAAATTAATTTCAGTTTCGTGTTTAACATTACATACATGGCAGTCTGTAATAGCTGAAATTTACGGAAAAATCAACTAGTAGAGAGAGCATAAGATAAGAACAATCTAATCATTCTAATTTATCTCACTCATGAAGTGATATTTAACTAAAAAAAGCGACAAAAACAAGGCGATCGGAGGATGAAGTCAAAAACGGAGCCAAATATTGTTCAAGATCTCAGTGGCAATTCTTGATTGTCTAAACTTGACCATCCCACAAACTTTTGGTCTGAACCTTGCCTGGTTACAGCATGAGTTCCATCTCTTTCGTAATGTGAAATTTCCAATTCTTTCCTCGATTCCAACGATCAAGTCGAGAAATGCCAATGCACGGTCCATAAGCCATATTCAAGTCAAATTGCCTGAGCACCTCATTTGTAACATAGTCCTCTGTCAAAGCAAATATTACGAAATCAATGTCCTACGTTCACAGCCAAAATTGTAACAAGAGTACAAAGACTTCGTTTCAATATAAGAAGTGCATCGTAATATTGGATAATTCTACTGTTGAACAACTTCCCTTTGAATTAAACACAGCACCTAGGCTAAAAACTCGGTACTAAATGAAATTATAACTATTACGTAAAAACAAGAACCACAAACCACACCATAAAATTCACCAATAATCACCACTAATCACCAGTAATCAAGTATTTTAACAATAGTAATTATAACAATATACTGGCAGAGTAATAAAGAACCTTAAAAACCATTAACCACAACATTCAACAAGACAACAATTCCACTACTAATTGACTAATCATAGAAGTTTCAACAAAATAATAATCACCACCTCAGAAACTCAAAGCTGACTAAGTTACTAAAACAAGTCCGTCAAATTAAGAACCCTAAATTCATCCATGTATGCACCACTTAAATAATTTATGAACCTTAAATTAACCACAACATTCACCAAAACAACCTCCCATGTAGTCCTTCGACCTCCGTCGAGCAACCGACCACTCCAGCAGCACCAACATTCAATCCACCTGCAAAATCATAATCCAACCTCCATCATTTGAATTCTTTGGTGACCAAAGACGATATCCAACTCAAAACCGCAACCAATTTCAAATGACAATTCCTAATTACCAATCTGCGAACAATAAATACAAAAAAATTTCGATTAAATCGTTGAAAATACATCACTGATTAAAAATTAAATTATTTTCGAACAAAAAACCCAAACCCTAATTAAATCTCACCTTATTTGAGAATGAAAGGAGAGTGTCGACGAGAATAGAGGTGGTAGAAGTGGCGGAGGAGGTGGCGGCCAGCAATGAAAGTGGTGAGAGGCGAACGAAGTTCAGTGTTTATGGTGGGAGGGTGTAGAGTTGCTTGTACTGGGTAGAGAAATAAGAATGTGCGTGAGAATTAGGTAAAATTGGTTAGTTCGTACAGTTCGTACGGAACTTAAGTTCGCACGGGATCCCGCCCCTATATATATATATATATAATATATATATATATATATATATATATATATATATATATATATATATATATATATATATATATATATAAATTGCATCCGGTGAGTCCACATATCTTAGGTGAGTACGTCTCGCGATTCTCTACCATTAGATCTTAGACAAGTGAATGGCTGAGATTTATCCTTGATTGACATATAAAAACCTCAAATCTTCAATGTGCAGCGTCATAACTTAGTATAGTTTTCTCTCTCTTCTTTTTTTTATCTCTCTCTCTCTCTATAATTACTGCTCATATTAAATACCTAACTTTCCCCACTGACGATTTTCTAAGGAAATCACACGCCCTTCATCCACGATTATTGAATCAGAGCAGTTAATTAAACTCTAATTTCACAGACTTTGATCGCTCATCTTCAATCGATTTCTAGGTGAGTTCTATTTGCTTTCGAATTTCTTAGTCAATTACGACAAATCGATTTTATTTTTGAATTTCGATTTTGTTAATTGATGTTAAATTTAGAATCTCGTATTTTTCAATTTAAGCAATTTGTGATTCTATTAATTTAATCAGTACGAGTAATTCATTAATTTCTGCTGATATCAGATCTTTGAAATTGCTTATTTTGATTGCATACCTTCAACCGATTAACATGTGATTTGTAGACCTTCTAGTTTCTTTCAAAGTTCTTATTCAATTACAGCAATTTGATTACGATGCATTTTGTTTCTCGGATTTTATGTTCATTAATTGTATAGATATTGAGAACCACATGCGCACAAATAATTACTTTACTTCTTTACATTTGAGGTTCCTTGTCGACGGTTTTCTTTTTACTGCATTGATGTCGTGTTGATGTTTATCGTCATAATGTTGCAGTAAAACTAAAGTATCAGATTAAAGTACTAGTGTTACTGTAAAGACATTACTGTAATGCTAGTACAGTAATCGGTTTACTGTAACATGTCATTAATCATTGAAAGAGATGTTTGTAGATATATGTAGCAGGGCAGTTGTTGCTGTTTTTTGTCATTTTCATTTCAGCATAGTATTTGGGTTATTCACCACAAGCTCACATAAGGTTTAATATATTTTGTTCGATAGAAACAACAGCTTGCTCAATGAAAGAGATGTTTGTAATGAGATGAGTAAGTCGTTTGACCATGTTTGTTACTTTTAAATGTCCGTAGAAGAGACATCTTGCAAAATGGAGCAAATAACTTTAGGCTGTTATGCTTATGGATTGCTAATAAGATACCCATTTTTTCACTTTTTTTTGTGCGTTCTTATGTTTTCTCGAGTATTTTCATCCCATAGATTGTGTTTTTATTGTTCATCAGAGAAACCACAACAGTCTTTCTTATGTAGGCATTGGGATTGATGATGAAGAACTTGCTCGTTTTATATCCCCATGAACAAAATATTACAAACATCTATCATTATCGGGAGAGGGTCTGCCTTGCTGACATTGGCGAACAAACCATCATACCCGAAGGTATTAGCAAGCACGTGCATGCCAGACAATATCTAATAGCAGCCGGTATTGCAAGTGTTGCATATCGTAGTGCTACTACTCCTCTTGATTCTTTGAAAGTCGTTTTGCAAGTTGAAACAAAAGATGCTCGCATCATGCCAGAAGTAAGAAAAATATGGAAAAAAAGGAAAAATTATATGCTACTGATTATTATGAAAGTAACAGTTCATTTGTAATACCATATCGACTTTCATTTTATGTATTTTTCTTTTAGAAGCAAGACTGATTATTATTATTATTATTATATTTTTATTTTTTTTAGTGTTACCGTAAGAAGGAAATATTATAACATTATACAGAGTAATATTTAGTTCATTACAGTAACACATATACAACTAATTCTCATCCTTCTACTTTACAGTGATAGCATTACAGTAAATCGTTGATTCATCATAGTTCTTTTCATTTATTTCATTCAAGGGAGATCAATGTTATAGTGTTACCGTAATAACATTGATTCATTAAAGTAACATGAGAACAACGTTAAAGTAATATATCTAGTTCATTACCAAATGACACGATGTATAAAGTAATTCTAAATTGTAAAGGTAAAGATTAGTCTTTAATTATTAAAGTATCTGTGTTACTGTAACAACATTACCGTAATGCTAGTTTGTTACAGTAACACTTATACAACTAATTCTCATCCTGCTATTTTAGAGTGATAACATTACGGTAAATCTTTGATTCATTAGAGTTCTTTTCATTTATTCCATTAAAGGGAGATTAATGTTACCGTGATAATGTAATAACATTAATTCATTAAAGTAACCTGAGAACAACGTTGGAGTAATATATCTAGTTCATTAGCAAACACAGTGTATAAAGTAATTCTAAATTGTAAAGGTTAAGATTGGTCTTTAATGATTAAAGTATCAGTGTTACTGTAACAACATTACAGTAATACTAGTACAGTAATCGTGCTACTGTAACATTACTGATTCATGAAAGTAACACAGACACAATGATGCAATTCCAACTTGAATTCATTTCGACAACAAAGACAAGATTATACAAAATAGTTAAGTTACTTGTGATAAGTTAACGCGTTTCATAATACCACATTACACCAAAGTTAAATTCTACCTCATAATCACACATCAAAGCCACAACAATCTTAAAAGTCTCTTATAGTTTCAACTTCAATGACATTGCCTTCTTCACACACAACTTCATGATTTTCATACGAAGAATGAGCCCTCAGTCTTTATTTTTTTCCTTCTTCCTGGGTTGGTACGTCTTGTATGTTGTTGTCTTCTGTTGATGTGGTCTATAATTTATGAGTATTCCTTGTCAGTGTGACACTCTTTTTTGTATGTGTCGTTCTTTAGCACAACTGGCTTTTTGTGTTGGTTGCGTTATGAAACTTTCTTCCTTGAATTTCCTGATATTTAAAACAACATTACAGTAACAATGTTATTGTAACAATATTACAGTAACATGTGTCAAGTATCATACGAAACTTAATTTAATCCCCAAAATTTACCGTAGTTGTTTGAAAGGAAGTCCAGTTATAAATTACACAATGTCATAACCTTAGCTTTGTTACGAACATTATGAACACATAAAATTGACATACAATCGGATATTATTACAGAAATCAATCGCAATTTCACAAAGCGCAAAATAAACAAACATTCATAACTTTCATCATCTCTTAACCCTAACTTTTCCTCACTATCAGCTAGAACACATAGAATTAGCATTTATAGTATGAACAATCACGAACAACAATATGAACACATATAATTGACAACGAACAATATAAAATGATACTATAACACGATTTAACAATTCATAAAATCGCATATGATTACATGAATCAATAGTCGTTTAACAAAGCATAAAATAAAATCGTTGTTCTATTTCACCATATCATAACCCTAATTTTCCGCAGAAACACTATGAATACATATAATCGACATTAATCGTATGTACAATCAACAACAACTATAGAAACACGTACAATGTGAGAGTCAAATTAACATTTTCCTAATGAAACGAAACTAATCTAAATCGAAGATGACAGGTGAAATAATGTTGATTTTTACCTCTTTATTTTGTTTGTAATCAAGAATAGATGATAATAAGCGTGTTAAGTTTTGATTTTTGATTGGTTTTGGCTGATTTGTTATTGAATTTGGAAGATTTTGGCAGATTTGTTGATCAACAAGATTTTCGATTGATTTTGGCAGATAGAGAAGTTGATTTGTTAGTTCATAAACTCACCGGATGCTCACTCTATATATATAGATATATATATATATATATATATATATAGAGAGAGAGAGAGAGAGAGAGAGTCAGGTTCAGGTAAGTCCTGTTATTTAGGTGAGTCCATAAGTCCTAATCTAAGCCATTAGATTTTACAAGAGATGGAGGGATGAGATTAGCACCATTAATACACCCACCTACTACTAACTAAGAGTATTTTGAATTTCTGGAATTTTAGAACAAGTTTTTGTCACTTTATCACATATTTATGTAACTTTACTTTTTTACGAATGTAACTTTAGCCCTTTAATGTAACACCCCGTAATTTGAAAGACCGAAATTATATTTGAAAAGTAATAAATTTAATTTATTTTAATTTATTACGATTTATTTGAATTTATGATAATTTAATATAATTATTTTGAATTTATTTGGAATTAAAGAGTAGGTTATATGGTTTAAACCCGAACTTCATTTAACTATTCCCGAGTCAACTTAAGTCCCGAAACAAACCCAAAACCCGACTCCTACATGTGCCACACGCCCCAAGGCACCTTTTTCCCTCATTTTAGGGCTTTTGATTACTTTTGATTAAACTAATACAAATATCTAAGATATTTGTAACTTTATCGATCTGTCAACTTAAATTCCGCAACAAATCGCTTAAACCCGGACCCGACTTCTTCCTCCTCCACACGCCTCTCCCTCTTGTCCCTTAGGATTAGATATTTTCATTTCTTTTGATTAAACTAACATAATATCTAATAATATCTAGATATTTACCATAATATCTAAGATATTTATAAAACCCTAGTCAATCCCGTAACAACAAGTTCAAAACCCGACTCCCGTTAATCCCCTATATTACACGGTCCAACCTCCCCTCTTACTCACTAATTATCTTTTTATTTTACATTAAATCAACTTAATATCTACTTAATGCCTTCTTTAATATAATCACAATTGTTCTTCGTGTTCTTGATCGTTCTTGAGCAAAATCGTCACAAAACCTTCGTTACTTGGCCAAATCCGTTCTAAATTATATTTCTAGAGTCTCCTCTCCGCTCTTCATCTCCGTGTACGTTTCATTTTCAATTCCGACAAAATCGTTTTCAACACTTTAATTGTTGAAATCAAGTTTTAATACTAATAATGTTATTTTTGTCATTTCTTATAGGAGAAGATTATGAAGACGAGTTTGGTGACTCGTATATTTTAGAAGAAGATTAGTAGACGGGTTTTTAGGTCTTATTTTGGTGCTATTTGGTTTTGTGCTAGCTAAGGTAACGATTACCGAGTTACTCGACGAATTAATGTCACATTTATTTTTGTTATTTACGGTTTTAAGTAGTAACATGCTAGGTTGTTATTATTATTAAGTTTTATGAGTTTTTAACATATTTAGTGTTTTTGACATGTTGGATGATTTGTTCATAATCATAATTTTAGTATGAATGATGGTTGAATTGGTTGTTAAAATGGATGGTTGTTAATTAAAACATGTTAGAAATAAATTTGGGGTTGTTGTTGGTGGTGGCCGTGACTGGTGGCCGAGAAACAGGCCCGGCAGGCCCGGTTCAGGCCCGGTCCAGGCCCGGCTGCCCGGTCTTGGTTGGCCCGTTAATTGGCCCTTTGGGCTTGTGTCGATACTTGATTGTTTTGTTTTTGTTTTGACGGGTTTTAAATATGTTAAGCATGCGGGAAATATTAAGAAACGATTTTAGAAATGGTTGACCAAAACAGGCCCAAACCAGGCCCGTGGGCCCGGTCCAGGCCCGGTTCAGTCTCGGCCCGGTCCAGGCCCGGCTGACCCGTGAGCCCTCCTTTGGGCTTGTGACGGTTTTTGAGTTTATTGTTATTATTATATCATGTTTTGTAATATTTAGCAAGTGGGAAATTTTAATAAGTAAATTATTTAATTAAACGGTTTTCATAATATTATTATTTCTCACATGTTAGAAATTATAGCATGAGATTGTAGTTTAATTTGATATCCCTTAAGTCAAGCGGGTTTCGTAAGAATTAATAATTCACATGTTAGAAATTAGAATAAAATAGCATGAAATGAATATGATGTTCTTATGTTCAAGCCTAAATGGCTAAGACTCTGTTTCTAGCCGGTTTGACCAAACGGGTTTGGTCAAACTAAGATCTAGTCAGCCCCGTTTTGACTGATGACCCGTCGCGGGACTCGGGTCGGGGATTTGTCTTCAGGTAAGGTTTTTATTTAATGAATGAATGAATGAGCCTTAGTAGATATGAGGCGATATGATATTTGAATGTGATTTATATGCAATTAGTCACATGATAGGAAGTTTTTCCCGTGACTGTTTAATTGTATGATATATGTCGTGTTGACTAAGTACTCATAGAGAATTATGATTTTATGGCGTGTTGACCATTCTAATTCTAAATGAGTACCTTAGACCATGACATTGATAGACCTTACTATCTTTAACGAGTATATAGTTCACAGCTTGATAGCTTTTGTGTCACTGGCCTGGGATTTTGATACCAAGCCGGGGCATGGCTGCCTAATTGCTTCCACTTTGGGAATGGAGCCAGCTTAAGTACTAGCCAACTCTGCTTATGGGGTCTCCTAGTAGAGATTCTCATGTACTTTTGGTCATGAGACAGGGAATGGGTTAGCTGTTGTCGCTAGGTCTGCGCAGTCTAGGACTAGGATGTTTATCCTCCCTTGTGGTATAGCCTCGAGTTACAGAAGTCGACTATTGACTGTGCTAAGAACTTATGCCTGTTTCTAGACGTATTGGTCTTTCATGTTTGATGATTCTATGAGTCGTAGAAGGTGAGATGCAAGCCGGCTACGGTTGATAGAGTTTGGATTACCGGTTGTTAACTGATTCACATGATAGCTTGCATGAGTAGCTTAGCTTTCATATGCTAGGTTATATGTTAGTTATTTGTTTCATAACATGAAAAGCATATCGTATATGTTAAGGCTTTGTATTTTCCATATACATCTCTTCTATGTTATTCATGTTTTATTAAACTCGACATTTCGTGGCTGGGAGAACTCGGAGTTACTCCCCACTGACTGTGGCTTCCGTGTTTACATTTAATGCGGTTGGCAGGTTTGTGATGCATGCTTGGGTACATTGACGAGCTAGCGAGTGAAGAATTACCTTGGACCTATATTCGGTTCTTAGGATTGTATTATTTAATACACTCTTTTATTTCCGTATTTCTTAGGGAGATATGTCTCCCGTTTTAGATACTTCTTATGTATAATATTATTTCCTTTTTGTTATGAACCTTTTTCTTTAAGACACCTTTGTTATGATGAATATATTTAAGGGTAGGTTCCGGTTTTAAAATTTACCGATTTTCACTAAAGTGAACCTATTAAAAACGTATTCTCATCTTTTATTTATTTAAATTACTTGTTTATCTTTCCGCAAATTCGAGGGTGTCACATTTAAGGTGTAACTTTATACTATTTTAGTCATTTTCGAATGTAACTTCAGCCTTTAATGGTGTAACTTTATGCTAATATAGTTCATTTTATATATCAATTTGGATTTATGTAATTTTCAAAAAAAAACTTATGTAATTTTGGTCTTGAACAAGTGTAACATTAAGATTTTGCAAGTGTAACTTTAGTCATTTAAGGCTATTTTGTATATAAAAATTTTAAGTAATTTTGAATATATTAATTTGATTTTATGCAATTTTATGTAATTTAAATAAAAAATTGGGTAACTTTAGTCAAATTTTATTTAACTTTAGCCAAATTTTATGTAACTTTAGTCAAACTTTATATTAGTTTAGTTAAACTTTATATAACTTTTGCCAAACTTTATGTAACTTTAGCCAAAATTTATGTAACTTTAGCCAAATTTTATGTAACTTTAGCGAAACTTAATGAATTCAGTACACGATATATATAAACCCCCCCCCCCCCCACCACCACCAACAACCAGCCTTTCCACCACCACCAACACCAACCATCCACCCCGACCCCACCTCCCTGCCCCATCGACCCCACCTCCATGCCCCATCGACCCCACCATTAACCACCACGACCCACCCCCACCCAGCCCAGCCACCAACACGACACCCTCCCCTCTAACCAGCCGCTACCTCCACCTCCTCCTCTCGTCACCAACAACCCCCACCAGATCTAAAAAGGGGTCGCATAAACCACCGACAACGACCCCTCCCGCATACCACCACAGCCCCTGCCCCACCCCCGCACCAGTCACCCACCACGACGACCTCCCTCCACCACAACACAAATTCGGAAAAAAAGAAAAAACAAAGAACTAGAACAACCACCACCACTACGGCGCACCACCATTACCCACAACCCAAATGTAACACCCCGTAATTTGAAAGACCGAAATTATATTTGAAAAGTAATAAATTTAATTTATTTTAATTTATTATGATTTATTTGAATTTATGATAATTTAATATAATTATTTTGAATTTATTTGGAATTAAAGAGTAGGTTATATGGTTTAAACCCGAACTTCATTTAACTATTCCCGAGTCAACTTAAGTCCCGAAACAAACCCAAAACCCGACTCCTACATGTGCCACACGCCCCAAGGCACCTTTTTCCCTCATTTTAGGGCTTTTGATTACTTTTGATTAAACTAATACAAATATTTAAGATATTTGTAACTTTATCGATCTGTCAACTTAAATTCCGCAACAAATCGCTTAAACCCGGACCCGACTTCTTCCTCCTCCACACGCCTCTCCCTCTTGTCCCTTAGGATTAGATATTTTCATTTCTTTTGATTAAACTAACATAATATCTAATAATATCTAGATATTTACCATAATATCTAGGATATTTATAAAACCCAAGTCAATCCCGTAACAACAAGTTCAAAACCCGACTCCCGTTAATCCCTTATATTACACGGTCCAACCTCCCCTCTTACTCACTAATTATCTTTTTATTTTACATTAAATCAACTTAATATCTACCTAATGCCTTCTTTAATATAATCACAATTGTTCTTCGTGTTCTTGATCGTTCTTGAGCAAAATCGTCACAAAACCTTCGTTACTTGGCCAAATCCGTTCTAAATTATATTTCTAGAGTCTCCTCTCCGCTCTTCATCTCCGTGTACGTTTCATTTTCAATTCCGACAAGATCGTTTTCAACACTTTAATTGTTGAAATCAAGTTGTAATACTAATAATGTTATTTTTGTCATTTCTTATAGGAGAAGATTATGAAGACGAGTTTGGTGACTCGTATATTTTAGAAGAAGATTAGTAGACGGGTTTTTAGGTCTTATTTTGGTGCTATTTGGTTTTGTGCTAGCTAAGGTAACGATTACCGAGTTACTCGACGAATTAATGTCACATTTATTTTTGTTATTTACGGTTTTAAATAGTAACATGCTAGGTTGTTATTATTATTAAGTTTTATGAGTTTTTAACATATTTAGTGTTTTTGACATGTTGGATGATTTGTTCATAATCATAATTTTAGTATGAATGATGGTTGAATTGGTTGTTAAAATGGATGGTTGTTAATTAAAACATGTTAGAAATAAATTTGGGGTTGTTGTTGGTGGTGGCCGTGACTGGTGGCCGAGAAACAGGCCCGGTTCAGGCCCGGCAGGCCCGGTTCAGGCCCGGTCCAGGCCCGGCTGCCCGGTCTTGGTTGGCCCGTTAATTGGCCCTTTGGGCTTGTGTCGATACTTGATTGTTTTGTTGTTGTTTTGACGGGTTTTAAATATGTTAAGCATGCGGGAAATATTAAGAAACGATTTTAGAAATGGTTGACCAAAACAGGCCCAAACCAGGCCCGTGGGCCCGGTTCAGTCTCGGCCTAGTCCAGGCCCGGCTGACCCGTGAGCCCTCCTTTGGGCTTGTGACGGTTTTTGAGTTTATTGTTATTATTATATCATGTTTTGTAATATTTAGCAAGTGGGAAATTTTAATAAGTAAATTATTTAATTAAACGGTTTTCATAATATTATTATTTCTCACATGTTAGAAGTTATAGCATGAGATTGTAGTTTAATTTGATATCCCTTAAGTCAAGCGGGTTTCGTAAGAATTAATAATTCACATGTTAGAAATTAGAATAAAATAGCATGAAATGAATATGATTGTAACAACCCGTAATTTGAAAGACCGAAATTATATTTGAAAAATAATAAATTAAATTTATTTTAATTTATTACGATTTATTTGAATTTATGATAATTTAATATAATTATTTTGAATTTATTCGGAATTAAAGAGTAGGTTTTACGGTTTAAACCCGAACGTCATTTAACTATTCCCGAGTCAACTTAAGTCCCGAAACAAACCCAAAACCCGACTCCTACAAGTGCCACACGCCCAAAGCACTCTTTTTCCTAATTTTAGATCTTTTGATTAAACTAATACAAATATCTAAGATATTTGTAACTTTATCAATCTGTCAGTTTAAATTACGCAACAAATCGCTTAAAAACAGACCCGATTTCTCTCTTCCACACGGCTCCCCTCTTGTTCCCTTAGGATTAGATATTTTCATTAAACTAACATAATATCTAATAATATCGAGATATTTGATTAAACAAACATAATATCTAATAATATCTAGATATTTACCATAATATATTTATAAAACCCGAGTCAATCCCGTAACAACAAGTTCAAAACCCGACTCCATTAATCCTCTATATTTACACGGCCCAACTCCCACTCTTACTCACTTATTATCTTCTTATTTTTACATTAAATCAACTTAATATCTATTTAATACCTTCTTTAATATAATCAAAATCGTTCTTCGTGTTCTTGATCGTTCTTGATCGTTCTTGAGCAAAATCGTCACAAAACCTTCGTTACTTGGCTAAATCCGTTCTAAATTATATTTCTAAAGTCTCCTCTCCGCTCTTCATCTCCGTGTACGTTTCATTTTCAATTCCGACAAAATCGTTTTCAACACTTTAATTGTTGAAATCAAGTTTTAATTCTAATAATGTTATTTTTGTCATTTCTTATAGGAGAAGATTATGAAGACGAGTTTGGTGACTCGTATATTTTAGAAGAAGATTAGTAGACGGGTTTTTAGTTCTTATTTAGGGTGCTATTTGGTTTTGTGCTAGCTATGGTAACGATTACCGAGTTACTCGACGAATTAATGTCACATAACTTTTACTTATGTTTTTGTTATTTTTATTATTTACGGTTTTAAGTAGTAACATGTTAGGTTGTTATTATTATTAAGTTTTATGAGTTTTTAACATATTTAGTGTTCTTGACATGTTGGATGATTTGTTCATAATCATAATTTTTGTATGAATGATGGTTGAATTGGTTGTTAAAATGGATGGTTGTTAATTAAAACATGTTAAAGATAAATTTGGGGTTGTTGTTGGGGTGGCCGTGTATGGTGGCTGAGAAACTGACCCAAACCAAGCCGGTTCAGGCCGGTTCAGCCCGGTTCAGGTCCAGTCCAGGCCGGTCTGGGTTGGTCCGTTATTGGCCCTTTGGGCTTGTGTCGATACTTGATTGTTTTGTTGTTGTTTTGACGGGTTTTAAATATGTTAAGCATGCGGGAAATATTAAGAAACGATTTTAGAAATGGTTGACCAAAACCGGCACAAACCAGCCCGTGGGCCCAGTCCAGGCCCGGTCCAGCCATGACCCGTGAGCCCTTCTTATGGGCTTGTGACGGTTTTGAGTTTATTGTTATTATTATATCATGTTTTGTAATATTTAGCAAGTGGGAAATTTTAATAAGTAAATTATTTAATTAAACGGTTTTCATAATATTATTATTTCTCACATGTTAGAAATTATAGCATGAGGTTGTAGTTTAATTTGATATCCTTTAAGTCAAACGGGTTTCGTAAGAATTTATAATTCACATGTTAGGAATTAAAATAAAATAGCATGAAATGAATATGATGTTCTTATGTTCAAGCCTAAATGGCTAAGACTCTGTTTCTAGCCGGTTTGACCAAACGGGTTTGGTCAAACTACGATCTAGTCAGCCCCGTTTTGACTGATGACCCGTCGCGGGACTCGGGTCGGGGATTTGTCTTCAGGTAAGGTTTTATTTAATGAATGAATGAATGAGCCTTAGTAGATATGAGGCGATATGATATTTGAATATGATTTATATGCAATTAGTCACATGATAGGAAGTTTTTCCCGTGACTGTTTAATTGTATGATATATGTCGTGTTGACTAAGTACTCATAGAGAATTATGATTATATGGCGTCTTGACCATTCTAATTCTAAATGAGCACCTTGGACCATGACATTGATAGGCCTTACTATCTTTAACGAGTATATGTTCATGCTTGATAGCTTTTGTGTTCCCGGCTTGGTGGGTTTATATCCAAGCTGGGGCATGGCTGCCTAATTGCTTCCACTTTGGGAATGGAGCCAGCTTAAGTACTAGCCAACCCTTTGGTGGATCTCCTTAGGGTACTCATGTGGTCTTATCATGAGTCTTGGGTGCGGTGGTTTTATCCGTATTTCTCTAGGTCTGCGCAGTCTAGGATTAGGATAGAGTTGTATCTTGGCCAGGTTTTAAAGGTAACCTCTGAGCTAAGATATTTGCTTTGTATCTTGGCCATGTTTTAAAGGTAACCGCTGAGCTAAGATGTGTTCTTTGTATTTTGGCCATGTTTTAAAGGTAACCGCTGAGCTAAAATATATAAGTATATCCTACCTCGTGGTATAGACTCGAGTTACAGAAGTCGACTATTGACTGTGTTAAGAACTTATGCCTGTTTCTAGACGTATTGGCCTTTCATGTTTGATGATTCTATGAATCTTAGAAGGTGAGATGCAAGCCGACTAAGGTTGATAGAGTTTGGATTACCGGTTGTTAACTGATTCACATGATAGTTTGTATGATTAGGGTTGAGTTGTATCCAGGCCATGTTTTAAATGTAACCTCTGAGCTGAAATACTATCTTCCCTACCTCGTGGTATAGGTTGTTAACCGATTCACATGATAGCTTGCATGAGTAGCTTATCCTTCATATGCTAGGTTATATGTTAGTTATTTGTTTCATAACATGAAAAGCATATCGTATATGTTAAGGTTTTGTATTTTCCATATACATCTCTTTTATGTTATTCATGTTTTATTAAACTCGACATTTCGTGGCTGGGAGAACTCGGAGTTACTCCCCACTGACTGTGGCTTCCGTGTTTATATTTAATGCGGTTGGCAGGTTTGTGATGCATACTTGGGTACATTGACGAGCTAGCGAGTGAAGTATTACCTTGGACCTATATTCGGTTCTTAGGATTGTATTATTTAATACACTCTTTTATTTCCGTATTTATTAGGGAGATATGTCTCCCGTCTTAGATACTTCTTATGTATAATATTATTTCCTTTTTGTTATGAACCTTTTTCTTTAAGACACCTTTGTTATGATGAATATATTTAATGGTAGGTTCCGGTTTTAAAATTTACCGATTTTCACTAAAGTGAACCTATTAAAAACGTATTCTCATCTTTTATTTATTTAAATTACTTGTTATCTTTCCGCAAATTCGAGGGTGTTACAATGATGTTCTTATGTTCAAGCCTAAATGGCTAAGACTCTGTTTCTAGCCGGTTTGACCAAACGGGTTTGGTCAAACTAAGATCTAGTCAGCCCCGTTTTGACTGATGACCCGTCGCGGGACTCGGGTCGGGGATTTGTCTTCAGTTAAGGTTTTATTTAATGAATGAATGAATGAGCCTTAGTAGATATGAGGCGATATGATATTTGAATGTGATTTATATGCAATTAGTCACATGATAGGAAGTTTTTCCCGTGACTGTTTAATTGTATGATATATGTCGTGTTGACTAAGTACTCATAGAGAATTATGATTATATGGCGTGTTGACCATTCTAATTCTAAATAAGTACCTTAGACCATGACATTGATAGACCTTACTATCTTTAACGAGTATATAGTTCACAGCTTGATAGCTTTTGTGTCACTGGCCTGGGATTTTGATACCAAGCCGGGGCATGGCTGCCTAATTGCTTCCACTTTGGGAATGGAGCCAGCTTAAGTACTAGCCAACTCTGCTTAGGGGGTCTCCTAGTAGAGATTCTCATGTACTTTTGGTCATGAGACAGGGAATGGGTTAGCTGTTGTCGCTAGGTCTGCGCAGTCTAGGACTAGGATGTTTATCCTACCTTGTGGTATAGGCTCGAGTTACAGAAGTCGACTATTGACTGTGCTAAGAACTTATGCCTGTTTCTAGACGTATTGGTCTTTCATGTTTGATGATTCTATGAATCGTAGAAGGTGAGATGCAAGCCGGCTACGGTTGATAGAGTTTGGATTACCGGTTGTTAACTGATTCACATGATAGCTTGCATGAGTAGCTTAGCCTTCATATGCTAGGTTATATGTTAGTTATTTGTTTCATAACATGAAAAGCATATCGTATATGTTAAGGCTTTGTATTGTCCATATACATCTCTTTTATGTTATTCATGTTTTATTAAACTCGACATTTCGTGGCTGGGAGAACTCGGAGTTACTCCCCACTGACTGTGGCTTCCGTGTTTACATTTAATGCGGTCGACAGGTTTGTGATGCATGCTTGGGTACATTGACGAGCTAGCGAGTGAAGTATTACCTTGGACCTATATTCGGTTCTTAGGATTGTATTATTTAATACACTCTTTTATTTCCGTATTTATTAGGGAGATATGTCTCCCGTTTTAGATACTTCTTATGTATAATATTATTTCCTTTTTGTTATGAACCTTTTTCTTTAAGACACCTTTGTTATGATGAATATATTTAATGGTAGGTTCCGGTTTTAAAATTTACCGATTTTCACTAAAGTGAACCTATTAAAAACGTATTCTCATCTTTTATTTATTTAAATTACTTGTTTATCTTTCCGCAAATTCGAGGGTGTCACAGTTGGTATCAGAGCATTTTTGCTCCCGACGCACGTTTGTGTACCCTTGTATAAATAACTTGACCTTAATAAAATAATAAACTTGTGAGATAGAATGGTAGGATGGGTAGATTAGGATTTAGGTTGTAGTCTCTTTGTGCTTGCTAAATGATAAGTACTAATCTGTGTTTTCTTTTGCAAGATGCCTCCGAGAATTGACAACACGATCTTAGCAGCTCTTACTGTTATTATTCAAAATCAGCAAAATCAACAAAATCAACAGCCGAATCCTATTCCTAATCCTCCTCACGACCATGAGAGACACGGAAGTTATACATGGGTTGCTTCACAACTGTCTAGGAGCAAAGTCAAAACCTATGGTGGTGAAGTGGATCCCATCGAGCTTTCGGAATGGATACGGGAAATGGAGAAGAACTTTTCTCTATATGATGTTCTTGAAACGGATAAAGTCCGTCTTGCTTCACACTTCTTAGTGAAGGAAGCTGATCAGTGGTGGTCACTTTCTGGCCCTACTTCTAAGTTGGAACCTGGTTTTGGTTGGACTCGTTTCCGTGAGCTATTAGAGACGCGGTTCTACCCTGATGAATTGAGGCAGCAGAAACTGAAGGAATTCATGGACTTCAAACAGGGAAGTCTCTCAGTTCAGGAGTTCACGACCAAATTCAACGAGTTGGCTCATTATGCCACTTGGCTTATTAAAAGGGAGGAAGACAAGGCATTCTTTTACCTGGGAAAAACTTTCTCCTTAGGTGAAGGGCAAGATCAGTAGGGATGCTACTTCCTTTGTCTCTATCTACAACGATGCTATATGGGCAGAGAGTTCAATTCGCGAGATTGCCGACGAGGCTCGTACCTCGTATGTTGCTCCTAATGCTTATGGTAAGAGACCGTTGTATCCTACTTCTCGACCTTCCTTTTCCTACTCTTACTCAAACAAGAGGAAGAATTTTCAGAGTGGACAAGCAACTCAGAGTAACCGTCCATTCGTCCCGAGCAACAACAACGATCTTAAGGGTCGTATCTGTTTTGGGTGCAAGATGCCTATGCATCCCGGTATTGGCTGTTTTAACAAGCCAATTGTGTGCTATACTTGTCAGAAACCGGGACACAAGTCTAATGTATGTCCTGATAAGAAGAAGACAGCTTCTACACCAGCTACTTCTGGGAGACCGAAGGGTCGAATTTTCATCATGAGTCGCGCTGAGGCCGATGCTCAACCAGACATTGTGACTGGTATGTTTTCAATGTATGAAATACCGTGTTTAATTTTATTTGATACGGGAGCTTCTTTGTCCTTTATTTCGATGAGACTATCCGATAAATTACCTCTCAAAGCTTCAATTGGAGAAAGTACTCCTATATCTTTACCGTCCGGAGATGTGTTTTCATGCTCTTATGTTTATTCGGACATTCCTATATCAATAAACGGATCTACTTTTCTGGCTAATCTCCTTCGGTTCCCTCTTGAAGAATTTGATATCATTCTGGGCATGGATTGGTTATCTACATATCATGCTCGATTTGAATGCCGTGACCAGAAGATTATTCTCAAAAGCCCTTTAGGTACCCGTGTATCCTATCAAGGGGTTCGAAAACAGACCACTATGAAACTTGTTTCGGCTATGAAGATGGTAAAAGCTATCAAGAAAGGTTACAAAACTTTCTTATGTGTTGTGACTACTTCTACCACTTCGTCTTTGCCTTCATTGGAAGATGTGCCAATTGTTCAAGAATTTCCATATGTATTTCTCGATGAATTACCAGGAATTCCACCTGAAAGAGATGTTGAGTTCTCTATTGAACTAGTTCCTGGAACTGGTCCTATTGCGAAAGCTCCATATCGCATGGCACCTACCGAATTGAAAGAGTTGAGAGTTCAACTTGATGATATGATCGCGAAAGGCTTCATTAGGCCTAGTGCATCTCCTTGGGGTGCGCCCGTGATCTTTGTCAAAAAGAAAGACGGTTCTATGCGACTGTGCATTGATTATCGTGAGTTGAACCGTGTCACAATCAAAAATAAATATCCACTTCCGCGTATTGATGATCTCTTTGACCAGTTACGTGGTGCTTCAACTTTTTCAAAGATTGATCTTAGATCGGGTTATCATCAAATTCCCGTTCGTGAAGCAGATATTCCCACGACTGCTTTTAGCTCGAGGTATGGTCATTTCGAATTTAAAGTGATGCCATTCGGTTTGACTAACGCTCCAGCAATATTCCTGGATCAGATGAATCGTACCTTCAGCGAGTACCTCGATAAATGTGTTGTAGTATTCATTGATGATATTTTGATCTTTTCTAAATCTAAGGAAGAACATGCTGATCCCCTCCGAACCATTTTGGGTGTTCTTCGACGCCAAAAATGGTACGCTAAGTTCTCTAAATGTGAATTCTGGTTGCCCGAGGTATCTTTCCTTGGTCATGTCATTTCAAAAGACGGTGTTATGGTCGATCCAGCTAAGATTGCGGCCGTGGTGGAATGGAAGAGTCCGAAAAATGTGTCCGAGATTCGGAGTTTCCTTGGTTTAGCGGGTTATTACCGTCGGTTTGTGAAAGATTTCTCTAAGTTAGCCAGACCGATGACTCAATTGCTAAAGAAGGAAGCAAAGTATATCTGGACCGATGAATGTGAAAATGCCTTCTTGGAATTAAAGAAGAGATTGACTACCGCACCGGTGTTGGCTTTACCAGATGATGAAGCTGATTATGATGTCTATTGTGATGCTTCTAAGCATGGTTTTGGATGTGTCTTAATGCAGAATAGAAAAGTCATTGCATATGCTTCTGGACAACTCAGGGTTCATGAAGTTAACTACCCGACTCATGATCTTGAGTTAGCAGCTGTGGTGCATGCATTGAAAACTTGGAGACACTATCTTATTGGAGTTCATTGTCGAATCTATACAGATCATAAAAGCTTGAGGTGCATCTTTACTCAGAAGGAGTTGAATATCAGACAGAGAAGATGGTTAGAGTTAGTGAATGATTATGATGCCGAGTTGATTTACCATGAAGGAAAGGCAAATGTTGTGGCAGATGCATTGAGTAGATTGACTAGTCATTCATTGAATGCTCTTAGTACTTTACCCGATGAACTGGTAACAGAATTTCAGAAGCTTAAGATACAGTTTGTTGGGAAAGGATTCGATTATCTTGGTGCTTTGACTGCGGAACCCGATTTCTATCGAGAGATTCGTACTTATCTACCGGAGGATGCTACTTTCATAGCCATACAAGCAAAAATCCTACTTGGGCAAGCTAAGGATTGTGTGGTGGATAATGATGGCTACCTTCGTTACCATGGTAGAATGTATGTTCCGAGAAGTGTCGAGTTGAGAAAGAGAATACTTGATGAAGCTCACCTTTCTCCTTATTCTATTCATCATGGCGGTGACAAAATGTATAAAGATTTGAGACCACAGTTTTGGTGGCCTAGGATGAAGATTGAAGTAAAGGAGTATGTTAGTAAATGTCTTACTTGTCGGAAGGTGAAAATCGAACATCAAAGACCCGGAGGTTTGCTAAAACCTTTGGAAATGGGAGTCTATTTCTATGGACTTCGTGATGGCTTTACCTAGAACTTCTAGTGGAAAGGATGCCATCTGGGTTATTGTAGACCGTCTAACCAAGTATGCCAGATTAGTACCTATCAAAGAAACTTGGAAGATAGATGTCTTAGCCCGTGTCTATGTGGATGAGATAGTGCGTTACCATGGAGTGCCTAAAGATATAGTTTCAGATCGTGATCCGAGATTCTGTTCCCGATTCTGGACGGCTTTACAAGAAGCCATGGGTAGTAAATTGTTGATGAGCACAGCATTTCATGCCGCTACTGATGGTCAAACCGAGAGGACAATCCAAACTTTGGAAGATCTTCTCCGGGCTTGTGCCTTAGACTTTCACGTTTCTTGGGAGAAGTGTTTGCCTCTGGTTGAATTTTCTTATAACAACAGTTACCATGCTTCTATCAAGATGGCACCGTACGAGGCTTTATACGGTAGGAAGTGTCGTAGTCCGGTTTGTTGGGATCAAGTCCAGGATGATCATGTGTTGAGCCCCGACATAGTGACTGAAATGATTGATCAAGTTCAAGTCATTCGTGAGCGAATGAAAGCCGCTCAAGATAGACAAAAATCCTATGCCGATGTCCGTCGTCGACCACTTGAATTTGATGTTGATGACCGAGTATTCCTTAAAGTGTCACCGATGAAAGGCGTGAAACGGTTTGGAGTGAAGGGAAAGTTGAGTCCTAAATATATTGGACCGTTTCGTGTGCTTAAGAGAGTTGGTCCCGTTGCTTATCGTTTGGAATTACCTCCGAACTTGAGGAAAGTTCATGATGTGTTCCATGTTTCTCAATTGAAGAAGTATATTAGTGATCCGAGTCATATTATTCAAGAAGAAGTGTTGGACTTGGAACCTAATTTGGCTTTGGAAGAAAGGCCGATTCGTATACTTGAAAAGGCTAGCAAGCAACTCAGAAACAAAGTGGTACCCTTAGTTCGTATCCTTTGGCGTTGTGGAAACGTTGAAGTAGAAACTTGGGAACCCGAAGCTAAAATGTTAGCTAAATATCCCGAGCTCTTTGCTTGAGGTAAATCTCCTTCTTTCTTCCCTCTTTCTATTCGATTTATTTTTTTGAATATTCCGTTCCTTCTATCGAATATCATCTCTTATAGATAGATTATTAGAAGCTTTAGTTAGAAATTTAGGCATAGATAGTAGAGTTATTACCTTTACTATAGAATTTTTTGAACTAAAAGCTTTTGGAAATGTTTGATGATTTCAAGTAGTTTTACCGTCAAGGAGTGTTGAGACTCGTTATTGGAGACGTTCGATAACTAGTTTTCTCATTTGTTGATGCAAAAATGTATCTTTTAAGTCTTTGACTTGGGACGTCGATGTTCTTAACTGCAGACGAGAACCTTCTGCCCCATTGATAAGACCCTGTATTTTTATTACAAATATATTTTAAAAGGTTTGAAATAGACCTACATATATGTCACATTCCTCCTTCTAAGTTTCGAGGACGAAACTTTTTAAAAGGAGGGGTGATTGTAACACCCCGTAATTTGAAAGACCGAAATTATATTTGAAAAGTAATAAATTTAGTTTATTTTAATTTATTACGATTTATTTGAATTTATGATAATTTAATATAATTATTTTGAATTTATTTGGAATTAAAGAGTAGGTTATACGGTTTAAACCCGAACTTCATTTAACTATTCCCGAGTCAACTTAAGTCCTGAAACAAACCCAAAACCCGACTCCTACATGTGCCACACGCCCCAAGGCACCTTTTTCCCTCATTTTAGGGATTTTGATTACTTTTGATTAAACTAATACAAATATCTAAGATATTTGTAACTTTATCGATCTGTCAACTTAAATTCCGCAACAAATCGCTTAAACCCGGACCCGACTTCTTCCTCCTCCACACGCCTCTTCCTCTTGTCCCTTAGGATTAGATATTTTCATTTCTTTTGATTAAACTAACATTATATCTAATAATATCTAGATATTTACCATAATATCTAAGATATTTATAAGACCTGAGTCAATCCCGTAACAACAAGTTCAAAACCCGACTCCCGTTAATCCCTTATATATCACGGTCCAACCTCCCCTCTTACTCACTCATTATCTTTTTATTTTACATTAAATCAACTTAATATGTACTTAATGCCTTCTTTAATATAATCACAATTGTTCTTCATGTTCTTGATCGTTCTTGAGCAAAATCGTCACAAAACCTTCGTTACTTGGCCAAATCTGTTCTAAATTATATTTCTAGAGTCTCCTCTCCGCTCTTCATCTCCGTGTACGTTTCATTTTCAATTCCGACAAAATCATTTTCAACACTTTAATTGTTGAAATCAAGTTTTAATACTAGTAATGTTATTTTTGTCATTTCTTATAGGAGAAGACTACGAAGACGAGTTTGGTGACTCGTATATTTTAGAAGAAGATTAGTAGACGGGTTTTTAGGTCTTATTTTGGGTGCTATTTGGTTTTGTGCTAGCTAAGGTAACGATTACCGAGTTACTCGATGAATTAATGTCACATATCTTTTTGTTATTACGGTTTTAAGTAGTAACATGCTAGGTTGTTATTATTATTAAGTTTTATGAATTTTTAACATATTTAGTGTTTTTGACCATGTTGGATGATTTGTGCTAATCATAATTTTTAGTATGAATGATGGTTTTAGATTGTTGTTGTTAAAATGGATGGTTGTTAATAAAAACATGTTAGAAATAAAAATTCTGGGGATTGTTGTTGGTGGTTGCCGTGAATGGTGGCCGAGAAGAAACAGGCCGGCAGGGCCGGTTGAAGGCCGGGCCAAGCACGGCGCCCGGTTCTTGGTTGGCCTGTCTACCATGTTAATTGGCCCTTGGGTTTCGTCGATACTTGATTGTTGTGTTGTTGTTTTGACGGGTTTTAAATATGTTAAGCATGCGGGAAATATTAAGAAACAATTTTAGAAATGGTTGACCAAAACAGGCCCAAACCAGGCCCGTGGGCCCAGTCCAGGCCCGGTTCAGTTTCGGCCCAGTCCAGGCCCGGCTGACCCGTGAGCCCTCCTTTGGGCTTGTGACGGTTTTTGAGTTTATTGTTATTATTACATCATGTTTTGTAATATTTAGCAAGTGGGAAATTTTAATAAGTAAATTATTTAATTAAACGGTTTTCATAATATTATTATTTCTCACATGTTAGAAATTATAGCATGAGATTGTAGTTTAATTTGATATCCTTTAAGTCAAGCGGGTTTCGTAAGAATTAATAATTAACATGTTAGAAATTAGAATAAAATAGCATGAAATGAATATGATGTTCTTATGTTCAAGCCTAAATGGCTAAGACTCTGTCTCTAGCCGGTTTGACCAAACGGGTTTGGTCAAACTAAGATCTAGTCAGCCCCGTTTTGACTGATGACCCGTCGCGGGACTCGGGTCGGGGATTTGTCTTCAGGTAAAGTTTTATTTAATGAATGAATGAATGAGCCTTAGTAGATATGAGGCGTTATGATATTTGAATGTGATTTATATGCAATTAGTCACATGATAGGAAGTTTTTCCCGTGACTGTTTAATTGTATGATATGTGTCGTGTTGACTAAGTACTCATAGAGAATTATGATTATATGGCGTGTTGACCATTCTAATTCTAAATGAGCACCTTAGACCATGACATTGATAGACCTTACTATATTTAACGAGTATATAGTTCACCGCTTGATAGCTTTTGTGTCACTGGCCTGGGATTTTGATACCAAGCCGGGGCATGGCTGCCTAATTGCTTCCACTTTGGGAATGGAGCCAGCTTAAGTACTAGCCAACTCTGCTTAGGGGGTCTCCTAGTAGAGATTCTCATGTACTTTTGGTCATGAGACAGGGAATGGGTTAGCTGTTGTCGCTAGGTCTGATCAGTCTAGGACTTGGATGTTTATCCTACCTTGTGGTATAGCCTCGAGTTACAGAAGTCGACTATTGACTGTACTAAGAACTTATGCCTGTTTCTAGACGTATTGGTCTTTCATGTTTGATGATTCTATGAATCGTAGAAGGTGAGATGCAAGCCGGCTACAGTTGATAGAGTTTGGTTTACCGGTTGTCAACTGATTCACATGATAGCTTGCATGAGTAGCTTAGCCTTCATATGCTAGGTTATATGTTAGTTATTTATTTCATAACATGAAAAGCATATCGTATATGTTAAGGCTTTGTATTTTCCATATACATCTCTTTTATGTTATTCATGTTTTATTAAACTCGACATTTCGTGGCTGGGAGAACTCGGAGTTACTCCCCACTGACTGTGGCTTCCGTGTTTACATTTAATGCGGTCGACAGGTTTGTGATGCATGCTTGGGGTACATTGGCGAGCTAGCGAGTGAAGTATTACCTTGGACCTATATTCGGTTCTTAGGATTGTATTATTTAATACACTCTTTTATTTCCGTATTTATTAGGGGGATATGTCTCCCGTTTTAGATACTTCTTATGTATAATATTATTTCCTTTTTGTTATGAACCTTTTTCTTTAAGACACCTTTGTTATGATGAATATATTTAATGGTAGGTTCCGGTTTTAAAATTTACCGATTTTCACTAAAGTGAACCTATTAAAAACGTATTCTCATCTTTTATTTATTTAAATTACTTGTTTATCTTTCCGCAAATTCGAGGGTGTCACAGTTGGTATCAGAGCATTTCGCTCCCGACGCACGTTTGTGTACCCTAGTATAAATAACTTGACCTTAATAAAATAATAAACTTGTGAGATAGAATGGTAGGATGGGTAGATTAGGATTTATGTTGTAGTCTCTTTGTGCTTGCTAAATGATAAGTACTAATCTGTGTTTTCTTTTGCAAGATGCCTCCGAGAGTTGACAACGCGATCCTAGAAGCTCTTACTCTTATTATACAGAATCAGCAAAATCAACAAAATCAACAGCCGAATCCTATTCCTAATCCTCCTCACGACCATGAGAGACACAGAAGTTATACATGGGTTGCTTCACAACTGTCTAGGAGCAAAGCCAAAACCTATGGTGGTGAAGTGGATCCCATCGAGCTTTCGGAATGGATACGGGAAATGGAGAAGAACTTTTCTCTATATGATGTTCTTGAAACGGATAAAGTTCGTCTTGCTTCCCACTTCTTAGTGAAGGAAGCTGATCAGTGGTGGTCACTTACTGGCCCTACTTCTAAGTTGGAACCTGGTTTTGGTTGGACTCGTTTCCGGGAGCTATTAGAGACGAGGTTCTACCCTGATGAATTGAGGCAGCAGAAACTGAAGGAATTCATGGACTTCAAACAGGGAAGTCTCTCAGTTCAGGAGTTCACGACCAAATTCAACGAGTTGGCTCATTATGCCACTCGGCTTATTAAAAGGGAGGAAGACAAGGCATTCTTTTACCTGGGAAAACTTTCTCCTCAGGTGAAGGGCAAGATCAGTAGGGGTGCTACTTCCTTTGTCTCTATCTACAACGATGCTATATGGGCAGAGAGTTCAATTCGCGAGATTGCCGACGAGGCTCGTACCTCGTATGTTGCTCCTAATGCTTATGGTAAGAGACCGTTGTATCCTACTTCTCGACCTTCCTTTTCCTCCTCTTACTCAAACAAGAGGAAGAATTTTCAGAGTGGACAAGCAACTCAGAGTAACCGTCCATTCGTCCCGAGCAACAACAACGATCTTAAGGGTCGTATCTGTTTTGGGTGCAAGATGCCTATGCATCCCGGTATGGGCTGTTTCAACAAGCCAATTGTGTGCTATACTTGTCAGAAACCGGGACACAAGTCTAATGTATGTCCTGATAAGAAGAAGACAGCTTCTACACCAGCTACTTCTGGGAGACCGAAGGGTCGAATTTTCATCATGAGCCGCGCTGAGGCCGATGCTCAACCAGACATTGTGACTGGTATGTTTTCAATTTATGAAATACCGTGTTTAATTTTATTTGATACGGGAGCTTCTTTGTCCTTTATTTCGATGAGACTATTCGATAAATTACCTCTCAAAGCTTCAATTGGAGAAAGTACTCCTATATCTTTACCGTCCGGAGATGTGTTTTCATGCTCTTATGTTCATTCGGACATTCCTATATCAATAAAGGGATCTACTTTTCCGGCTAATCTCCTTCGGTTCCCTCTTGAAGAATTTGATATCATTCTGGGCATGGATTGGTTATCTACATATCATGCTCGATTTGATACCATGACCAGAAGATTATTCTCAAAAGCCCTTTAGGTACCCGTGTATCCTATCAAGGGGTTCGAAAACAGACCACTGTGAAACTTGTTTCGGCTATGAAGATGGTAAAAGCTATCAAGAAAGGTTACAAAGCTTTCTTATGTGTTGTGACTACTTCTACCACTTCGTCTTTGCCTTCATTGGAAGATGTGCCAATTGTTCAAGAATTTCCAGATGTATTTCTCGATGAATTACCAGGAATTCCACCTGAAAGAGATGTTGAGTTCTCTATTGAACTAGTTCCTGGAACTGGTCCTATTGCGAAAGCTCCATATCGCATGGCACCTACCCAATTGAAAGAGTTGAGAGTTCAACTTGATGATATGATCGCGAAAGGCTTCATTAGGCCTAGTGTAACACCCGTAAATGTACCCTATTTTTCTAGTAGAAATATTTTACGAAATATTTTCAGCAAATTTAAGTTTTAATTTAGAATTTTACGTTCCGAGTCGAATTTAGAATTTCCGAGTTCGTATTTGGAATTTCTGCGAGATTCCATGAAAATCCCGTCTTAAGGCGAGTTTGACTTTTCTTGACTTTTGAGTCGAGTTTGACTTTTCTTGACTTTTGAGTCAAGTTTGACTTTTCTTGACTTTTGAGTCGAGTTTGACTTTTCTTGACTTTTGAGTCGTCTTTGACTTTTCTTGACTTTTAAGCCGTCTTTGACTTTTTGCAGTGATATTATAGGGGTGTGTTAGGAATTAGACCCTAGACTCCTATCTAGCACTGGATATGGATGTTACTCAACTCCCACAGCTCAACACAGGGAATCAAACAACAAACTAGACTAGCTAAGACTCCTTACCACAGCCAAGCACAGGTAAGCAGACTTGAACTAAACAACAAGCAAACACCCCACAGTCTATGCACAGGGATATCTAACTTGCCACAGACTTAGATCAACAACCACAGCCTAGCACAGGAAGTTATCTGGCCTGACTTTCAACCAAGACAATGCATAAGTTGGAAAGATTTTAGAAATGAGAACAATGCTCAGTTTTTTTCATTCAATATCAACTGCCTTGTACAAAAGAGCATGGGTCCTTATATAGGCCTCAATGCTTGGTCTGATTACAACCCTAGAGTATCATCTAAGGGCCAAGATTAACTATTAAAAGATGACAAAATACTGGCTAGAAATACAGACTGCTAATGCCAAAAGAAAAACAATAAAACAGACAAAATGCAGATATTTGACAATGACATGCTCCAGGTTGTGTTTGTTGCTGGGTGTTGGCTTGGAACTTGTGGACGAGGCTCATCAATGCTCCTTGACCTTCTTCTGCAGTAGTTCTAATAGTAGGGAAGACAAGGAAAGACTTTTGGAGATAGTCTTTCAGTTTTTAGCTAGAAATGGAAAGACTGCTTTATGCTTTATGCTTTGGGTAGGCTGTTTTGATTTGGATTTTTAGGGTAGTTGTGTTGTGTTTTGGAACTGGTTCCCTAGGACTTTTTTTGGACCTAGGTGGGTAAGGTTTTAGCTGGGCTTGGTGGTAGCTGGTGGTTTGAAGTGTGGTGGTAGTTATGGCTTCTCCAAGTGGCTGTTGTAGGCTGGTTTTGTGATTTTCTGGTTGGGTGTGGGTAGGCTTGTCTTTGGTTAGCCTGGCTCGTGTCTTGGCTATCATGGACCCTCATTGTGACTTGGTCCTGGTTAGTACTTTTCAGTTTGAAGTTATCCCCTTGGTTACCCATCCCTTGTCCCCAGACTGACCCCTGGATGCCCATGTAGGCCTCCCCTTGGTTACCAATGCTCACCCCCTGATCCCCCTTGTTGGATTCTGCCCTGCCCTGTGCCCCAGCTCCTGCTGCATCCTCCCCTGGTTGAATTGGGCTTGTCCTCAAGCCTGTAGCCTCCTCATCTCCAGAATCCCCATAGTATGGACTGAGATCCCCTACATTGAAAGTGCCATGAACCCCATAGTCTCCTGGTAGATCAACCTTGTATGCATTAGGACCAACACTTTCTATGATTTCAAATGGACCATCAGCTCTAGGCATGAGTTTGTTCTTCCTCCTAGCTGGGAACCTCTCCTTCCTCAAGTGGAGCCACACTAAATCCCCTGGCACAAACTCCTTCTTGGACCTAGGAACCTTGGACTGTTTCTTGTACCTCTCATTTGCCCTTTCTATTTGCTTTCTGACTGACTCATGAAGCTTCACCATCTGCTCAACCCTCCTCTTTGCATCAAAGTTCACCTCCTCCCTTGGTATGTTAGCTAATTCCAGTGGCATAAGTGGATTAATCCCATAGACAACCTCAAATGGACTGTGACCTGTTGCAGATGAGGGTGCTCTGTTGAAAGCAAACTCAGCATGAGCTAGCTTCAAGTCCCAATCCTTCAAGGACTTGCTTACCAGACACCTCAAGATCCTCCCTAGAGTCTTGTTTGTGACCTCAGTTTGGCCATCAGTCTGAGGGTGGTGAGAAGTGCTGAACAAAAGCCTGGTCTTCAAGAGTCTCCATAGTGTTTTCCAGAAGTAACTCATGAACTTAACATCCCTGTCTGAGACTATTGACTTAGGAACCCCATGTAGCCTCACAATCTCCTTCAAGTATAGCTCAGCAACACTTGCAGCATCCTCAGTCTTCTTGCAAGCCACAAAGTGAGCCATCTTGCTAAACCTGTCAACAACAACCATTACAGAATCCTTACCTCTTTGTGTTCTGGGTAGTGCAACAATAAAGTCCATGCTCACATCCTCCCAAGGTTTGTTTGGCACTGGTAGTGGAGTGTAAGGTCCAGTCTGGAAAGAGCTCTTGGCTTGTTGACATGTGGAGCACCTCCTGAGGACAACCTGAACATCCCCTATCATCCTGGGCCAGTAGAATTGATCCTGCAGTATTTCAAGTGTCTTTTGAACCCCAAAGTGTCCCCCTAGTCCTCCTGAGTGTACTTCCCTGATGAGTAGATCCCTGTAAGAACCCCTTGGAATGCATAGCTTGTTTCCTTGGAACAAGAACCCCTCCTGCAGCATGTACTTCCCCCCTTGAGTCCTTCCTCCTCCAGTTTGTGTGATCCATTCCTCAGCAAAGTCAGGGTCCTCCTTGTACAATTCTTTCAGAAATTCAAACCCCAACACCCTTTGCTCCATGACTGCTAACAAGGAATGCCTCCTTGACAGTGCATCTGCCACAACATTCTGTTTCCCCTCCTTATACTTACTAGAGAATGTAAAGGATTGCAGAAACTCCACCCACTTGGCATGCCTGTGATTCAGCTTGTGTTGGCCACTGATATATTTCAATGCCTCATGATCTGAGTGCAGAACAAAAGGCTTTGGCTTCAAGTACTGCCCCCAATGCATGACTGCTCTGATGATGGCATAGAATTCCTTATCATAAGTGGAGTACTTGAGCTTGGCACCATTCAGTTTCTCACTGAAATAAGCAACTGGCTTTTGCCCTTGTATCAATACTGCCCCAATGCCAACCCCACTAGCATCACATTCCACCTCAAACAGCTGATCAAAGTCAGGTAGTTTAAGGATTGGGGTCTCACACATTAACCTCTTGATCCTCTCAAAGGATTGTTGGGCCCCCTCAGTCCACTGAAACTCCCCTTTCTTCAAGCACTCAGTGATGGGTGCTACAACTGAGCTGAAGTTCTTGATGAACCTCCTATAGAATGAAGCCAACCCATGGAACCCCCTCACCTCAGTGATGGTTTTAGGTGTAGGCCATGTTTGAATGGCTGCAACCTTCTCCTGATCAACTGAGATTCCTCTTCCTGACACAATGTACCCTAGAAATGCAACCTCCTCAACCATGAAGGTACACTTCTCTAGCTTCCCATACAGCTTCTGCTCCTTTAAGATCCCAAAGATTGTTTCAAGGTGCCTGAGATGTTCCCCTCTGCTGCTACTATACACTAGGATGTCATCAAAGTAAACCACAGCAAACCTGCCCAAACAAGGCCTCAGCACTTCTGTCATAAGTCTCATGAAGGTGCTTGGTGCATTGGATAGTCCAAATGGCATGACAAGCCATTCATACAGACCATGTTTTGTCTTGAATGCAGTCTTCCATTCATCCCCCTCTCTGAGCCTCACCTGATGGTAACCCTGCCTTAGATCAATCTTAGAAAAGACCTGAGCTCCACTTAGCTCATCAAGCATGTCATCTAGCCTTGGAATGGGGAACCTATACTTGACTGTAATGTTGTTGATTGCCCTGCTGTCAGTGCACATCCTCCAGGTGCCATCCTTCTTAGGCACTAGTAGAGCAGGCACAGCACAAGGGCTTAGGGACTCCCTCACAAACCCTTTGCTCATAAGCTCTTCAATCTGCTTCTGCAACTCCTTGGTGGCAGTTGGGTCACTTCTGTAGGCTGGCCTATTTGGCAGCACAGAACCTGGGACCAAATCAATGTGGTGCTCAATCCCTCTTAGGGGTGGTAGTCCATCTGGTAACTCTCTTGGAAAGACCTCCTTGTATCTCAAGATCAAAGGTTCAACCTCTGCTGGCATCTTGGAACCTTCCCCTTCTGTTACTTCCTTAGATAGCAAGATGATCACAGGTTGTTCTTGCTTCATTTCCTTGATCATAGCTGCTTCTGATAAAAACAACACCCCATTGACCTCCTCTGGCACATTGGGACTCCCATAATTCCTCTGGTTGGGTGGTAGAGGTGTCAAAGTTACCTTCTTTCCCCCATGCCTGAAGCTATAGGTGTTATCCCTACCCTGATGAGTGGTGCTTCTATCAAACTCCCAAGGCCTCCCTAGTAGTAGGTGACAGGCATCCATTGGTACTACATCACACAATACCTCATCTTGGTATACCTTCCCAATAGAGAATGGCACCAGGCATTGCCTATCAACCCTCACCTCAGCCCCCTTGTTAAGCCATCTCAGTTTATAGGGGTGTGGATGCTCTTGAGTAATCAGACTTAGCTTGTTCACTAGGGTGATGGAAGCCACATTGGTACAACTTCCCCCATCAATGATCAAGTTGCATACCCTCTCTTGAATGGTGCACCTGCTTCTGAATATCAAAGACCTCTGGTCATCCTCCAATGGAGTATGTTGAGAGTGCATGACCCTCCATAGGACCAAGTTATGGCCTGTGTCAGGATGAGCCATGACCAAGTCCTGCATTGGTTCCTCCTCAGCTGTCACTACCTCTAACACCATGCTGTCATCAACCTCATACTCAACTAATCCCTCCTTCTCCCACTCTTCTACCTCCATAAGTGTCATGGTTCTCTTAGAAGGACAATCCTTCCTAAAGTGACCATAACCTTGGCATTGGAAACATCTGATTTTGTTCTCAGTTGGGGTGGGGTTGGGTTTAGAGTTCACAACTCCCTTTCCTTTGTCTGTGGTTGATTGGCTGGTTGTCTTAGGGGTCTCTCCCATCCTAATACCACTGTAAGGTTTGTATGCAGGTCTAGTAACAGGCTTAGGTAGAGCTGGTTTGGTTTTCCCCATTTTCTCAACCCTCAAAGCCAGGTTGACAACATCATCATAGGACCACAAAGGTTGCATCCTTACTCTAGCAGCAATGCTCCTATCTAGACCCTCTAAGAATCTGGCAATCCTTTGCTCAGGTTTCTCATTGACCTCACACTGGAGAGTCAATTGCTCAAAGTCCCTTAGGTATGCCTCTACAGACCTCTCTTCTTGTTTCAGTTTGGATAGTTTAATGAACAGATCTTGGGTGTAGTCTTTAGTGACAAATTTGTTTAGCATCTTCTTTTTCAGTTTTGACCAAGACCTAAGAGGTTCCTTACCCTCCTTAATCCTTTGGTGCTTTAAGTTGTCAAACCATAGGGATGCATACCCTTTCAATCTTAGCACAGCAACTTTAAAAGACTTAATATCAGAGTAACTTTTGTATTCAAATACCTTCTCAACATCCCTAATCCATTCTAATAGATCATCAGGGTTTAAACTACCAGAGAATTCAGGAATTTCTACCTTGAGATGCTTGTCAGTGTGCTCTGGAATCTCCTCATAAGTTCTGTTGCTTTCTCCTGAGTCTGACCCTTCTTCCTCCTGCAGGGGATGTCCTCTTCCCATGCCCATGTGGCCACGACCTCTGCCTCTGCCTCTAGGGGGTGGTCTTCCCCTCAGTGGAGGAGCAATGTTCTCCATGACAGTGTTCAAGGCAGCCAGCACTACATTTACAGTGCCTGCTAGCTGATCCACCTTGCCTTCAATACCTGCAAGCCTCTCTTCACTCATTGGGTTATTTTTTGTGTTTTTGTTGTAGTTAGGATAACAATGGCCTCACAACCAAAGCTCTGATGCCAGAATTGCAGTGATATTATAGGGGTGTGTTAGGAATTGGACCCTAGACTCCTATCTAGCACTGGATATGGATGTTACTCAACTCCCACAGCTCAACACAGGGAATCAAACAACAAACTAGACTAGTTAAGGCTCCTTACCACAGCCAAGCACAGGTAAGCAGACTTGAACTAAACAACAAGCAAAACACCCCACAGTCTATGCACAGGGATATCTTAACTTGCCACAGACTTAGATCAACAACCACAGCCTAGCACAGGAAGTTATCTGGCCTGACTTTCAACCAAGACAATGCATAAGTTGGAAAGATTTTAGAAATGAGAACAATGCTCAGTTTTTTCATTCAATAATCAACTGCCTTGTACAAAAGAGCATGGGTCCTTATATAGGCCTCAATGCTTGATCTGATTACAACCCTAGAGTATCATCTAAGGGCCAAGATTAACTATTAAAAGATGACAAAATACTGGCTAGAAATACAGACTGCTAATGCTAAAAGAAAAACAATAAAACAGACAAAATGCAGACATTTGACAATGACATGCTCCAGGTTGTGCTTGTTGCTTGGTGTTGGCTTGGAACTTGTGGACGAGGCTCATCAATGCTCCTTGACCTTCTTCTGCAGTAGTTCTAATAGTAGGGAAGACAAGGAAAGACTTTTGGAGATAGTCTTTCAGTTTTTAGCTAGAAATGGAAAGACTGCTTTATGCTTTATGCTTTAGGTAGGCTGTTTTGATTTGGATTTTTAGGGTAGTTGTGTTGTGTTTTGGAACTGGTTCCCTAGGACTTTTTTGGACCTAGGTGGGTAAGGTTTTAGCTGGGCTTGGTGGTAGCTGGTGGTTTGAAGTGTGGTGGTAGTTATGGCTTCTCCAAGTGGCTGTTGTAGGCTGGTTTTGTGATTTTCTGGTTGGGTGTGGGTAGGCTTGTCTTTGGTTAGCCTGGCTCGTGTCTTGGCTATCATGGACCCTCATTGTGACTTGGTCCTGGTTAGTACTTTTCAGTTTGAAGTTATCCCCTTGGTTACCCATCCCTTGTCCCCAGACTGACCCCTGGATGCCCATGTAGGCCTCCCCTTGGTTACCAATGCTCACCCCCTGATCCCCCTTGTTGGATTCTGCCCTGCCCTGTGCCCCAGCTCCTGCTGCACTTTTGTTGACTTTCCGACCCACCCTTTACTTATACTCCCTCATACTCCTTAACCTAAATCATTACACAATCACAAACCAAATTACTTCCTCCTTAAGAAATCTCATATCTTGCCTCCCTCTTTGATTTTCGATCTTGGATTCACCGTATCTCATTCGTTCTTTGGCGGAATTCACGTAAGTTCGTCTTATTTTTCCCCTCTTAGCTTCCTCTATCCGTATTGGTAATAAAATTACCGTCTTTCTCGCTTTTTAAATTATCCGTCTTTCTCAAGGTGAAGTATATTCATCTTATATTGCCTAATTGTAGGTGGAGACTACTAGGAAGGCTTAGTAATCGATTAAAGACGCGTAAAGGTAACGGTGAAGGGTTACTCGGTATCATTTACGTGTTTTGCATGCTGTATATGTTAGAAATCGTATTTAGAATACGATTAGAAGCTTAGGAATCATGTTATGATTTATGATTGTGGTTATTTGATGATTGTTGATAATAAATATTGATTGTTGATAATTATTAGAAGTGAATTAGGAGATTTGAAAATGATAGAAATGGTGGTTGTGGTTCTCGGGTAGAAGGGTGCTCCTGGCCGAAGGACCGGCAGCCGGTTCAGTGCCCGGCTGGCATTTCACTACTCCGACCCCTTTTTGTAGAATGATCATATCTCCTTCGTTATTTGCTTGTTTTGAGCTTGTGACCACTCGTTGGAACCGTAAGAGGATAAGCTATCACCTCGACTTGGAATTTCTGCATTCCCATATCTAGAACTCTAGTTATGACCATTTGAAGTAGACCCTTATTTTGATAGTTTCCAAACTTGTGATTTTTGTGTTTGTTAGTGTTGTGCTCTGAGCCGGGGTACCGGCCGCCGGTCTAAAGACCGGCCTAGACTACATTTCTCTGTTTTCTATGATTTTGGTTTTTGCCCTGTGTTCTGAGCCGGCCCACCGGCCACCGGTCCCCTACCCGGCCTGGAACACGGCTGTGTTTTCTTCTTGAAATTTTTAAATCTCGTAATTTATAATAGTTCGCATGATTCGTTTATCGTATAATTTTACGTAGTGACTTATAATATTCATGTTTTGGATATATGATATTTCTTTCGCTTGTATCACATGTTTTGTGACGGTTTTTGGTATGTCCCCCTTTGAGTCGGTTTTTACAAATGATACGGTTTGAGCACTATTTTGGCTTGTGCTTTGTACTCTCATTCCCTTGGCTACCTTCCCGTTCGTAAGGCTGGAATGTCGGAACGGAGAGGTATCATACTGCTTAATTGCATGTGTAGTGGGCATATGACGACGTTGTTGGGAGTTGAACGCTATGCGTTGTTCGACCCGGCCGTCAAATGTTGTGTACTTGCGAGGTGGTGTTATTTGCATGTAGGTACCGCTTGTTATGAGGCTTGAGCTCTTTTCCGCCTCTTTCGTGAATTGATCTACCGAATTTGGGGTACTCGGCGTTTTCTTTTGAAAGACCGAGTCTTGGATGCGAAATGTCATCGCGTGTCGAATAGGAACATGATTTATTCCGAGAGTCTTGCCAGATTTAGACTAGGACCGTATTATTATCGTCGT